>LXHY01000091.1:0-182469 GCA_002093855.1 Fusarium praegraminearum
GGGCGAAGGGAAAACGAGAACCCGGGGGGAAGGAGACAGACAGACAGACAGACAGACGTACGTGAGTGACTGAGTGAGTGAGAGAGAGGGGAGGTGCGATGAGAGTGAGCAGGGGAAAAAAAAGATGAAAAAGAAGTGGGAGGGCAAGACCAAAAGCCGAATGGGTGCAGTGCCAGTCAGTGCAAGTGCAGTGCAGTAGAACAAAATGGACGGACACCCGACGCCTCTTCTATCACGAGCTACGGCACTATCCCGCAGCGTACTGTAATGCACTGTCCGTGACTGTGCTTGTTGTTTGGGAAAGTTTTTTTAAGTTAGCACGAGCTCTTGAGACGGGAAAGCTGTCAAAAATCGAGTCACAGATGAGATGGGGGGGGATGGATGGGATGCGGATGCAAAGGCAGGAGGATGGGAGTGAAAGAGGGGAATGGGAAGGCTAGAAGGGAGGGAGTGGCAGAGGCAATGGCCGCGGACGTGAACGTGGCAGTGGAAGGTGCAGACGCAGGCGCATGCGTAGAATCAGGCGCGGGCAGGCTGGTACAGGATTGGTAAGGCGTGTGTTTCTTCAATCCGGGGCTGTCAAATGTTTCCCTAGATATGGATGGAACTGTGGGGGATCTTGCAGCGTGGCGCTAGGACTCTAGTCCCTGTATCGATCACTATCGGGTAACTGGCATGACTTGATGAATTGAATTATATTGAGGCGCTTCCACGCGTTACTAGATTGTCTTCATATCGATCATTTGATATCTGAAGGATTGGGTCTTGTTGATAGGGGATTGGCTTTATTTGACTTTGTGTTTATCTGCTCACCTAGGTCAAGTTCTCGGGACTGTTGAAAACAACAGAAGAAGACCTGGGCTTCGAGATACACAGGATACTACGTACCTGGGGGTGATGCGTTTACACTACCGAATCTCTTACCTCTGAGACAGACTTGGATTCAGTGACCGAGATTGGTAATTGGAACAATGGATTCAGTGAGACTCAGCTGCCTACGCAAGCCAGGGGGTGGCCGTTATAATGTAACGGTGATTAGAACTTTCGCTTGAGAAATAAACGACCTTGTCCGGATAGATGTTAACAATATTCACGTTGCCCTTACATTTACCTTTTGTTAACAAAGGCTCGGTTATGAAGTCACACACGTGGAGCGGCTGACATGTCTTTTTATCTATTAATAATGTCAGCTATTACCTTGTTTCTACTAGGTAAAATGGAAAATTATCATTTGAATCACCGTCCCTAACTACTATATAATCCATCTCCCGAGTTCTAAATACTTGACATTCGTAGTATTTGTTTATTCGCACGTGATGTGTCTCATATTCTTCTTCCCTAATCCTGTCTAACCAATAACTAACTTGCATCGGAATAAGAAACTTTCGCTTGCCAGGAGTTCCGTTCCAATTCAGAGCACGTTCAGTCAAATATTCCGTCAATGATTGACGTGTTAGGTCTTAATTCAGCCATAGCGCCATCCTATTCAGGAATCTATTTACTCAATTCGATTGCCAATATCGCTCTAACACATCTGTCGCATTGGCATTGGTGTGTGCCACGTACATATACAAACGAGGAAAGGTTAGAACTATAATCCTCTCATTTATTGGAAGAACAGCCAGAGATACTCCAAGGTCTTGTATGTTTTTTGAACTTAGCATAAAGGTTCACGACTCAGATAAATGACAGTGAAGTCCTATATTCAACCTCCATGGAGCCATATACAAACAACTCTCAACTGAAACCAACATATTATAATACCCCGTGATGGTATCTTCCTAAAACGAGTACTCCAGGTTTCGTTACCCGCCCAAACGCCGTATGTTCTGTCTATAGTTGGCAATATAAATAATGAAAGGATTGAGAACACAAAGGTTACTCCATAGAGTTGTCACAGCACTTTACTGATCTTCGCTGGGGTGTGATGGCAGTCCTGCTGCCCGATATCACCTTATCACTCGACTTTCCTCCTCTTGTTCGACCGCTTCCCGACATCTTGACCATCTGTAAAATGACCCTTCTCGATCTGATGCTGCCGCAAATTGTCTGGCCTATTTTTGTACTGGCTTGTGCATCCAGGGTATTGGCAACGGTAGATTATTGGAGGCTTTGTTGAGTGCTGCAGTCTCATGTGCTTGGAAAGACTACAACTGAACCATCGAGGATCGCCCTTGGGCGTGTAGTTGCATAGCGTACAACCTATATCCGACTTTATCTTCGCCGCGGAAGCCGATGATGCAGCAGTAGCTGGTGTATGTGGCGAATTGGCTGTTGTTGGGGTCGCCTGAACCGAGCTTGTGTCTGCGGGTGTAGGAAGCGGTTGGGGGTTCAGCGTACTGCTCGGCAAGCCCATATAGTCGAAGGGCTGTCCAGCATCAAGCGGGAGAGTCTCGCTAAAATCGAAGTTTTCTGGTGCCGTTGAGTTGTTGAAGAATTCAAGATCTTCATCATCAAACGCGTACTCCATCACGCTGTCTGGTAGTCCGTTGTCTTGAATTGATTGGGCATTCATCAGCTGTAGGGGTGGGATCATTATCGTCTTTATCAGCTCGATGCCATGACAGTAATATGCAGACCGAAGGTTCCTCCCGGTTGCGTTTTTGAAATACAGAGTGCTCATTTGTTTTCTCACGTGGCGTATGTAGCCATCAAAGTAGACGTGCGGAGGTAAATACATCTGGACCAAACTGTTTAGCCGTTTGGGAACTCATAATCGATGGATTTAGACTTACCTTTCCGATCTCAATCAAGTGCAGTTCCAGGCGACGTGCTGATATAAAATCAGAATTGACTCGTTGTACAAGATTGTTCAGGGCTGTTGCAAAGTGTCCATAATGAGTGTAAAACTGAAAGTTGTCTTTGAGAATGAGACTTGCAGCAGAAACTTGATGTGAATCGAGATGCATGTCCATGGTGAAATGTTCCATATAGAGTTGAGAGGTATGGATGACAGCGTCATCAACAACGTTCAAGGCAGCGAGCTCTAATTGATCCAGGAAGTATTTTGCAGCAAACGCCAGTGAGTCGGCATCAGACTCGTGTATGTTTGAATGCTCATGTTCTTTCCCCTTCAGACTCGACGAGCGGGACACTGATGTTTTAGCTCTCACAATGTTGACAACGTCAGCGTCAGTCATCGCAGCTGGTTTCCAGAGAGCTTTGACAACCTGTATATACAGTCGAATATCTTCCCGTGAGAACAAAGCGCTGTACGACATTGCCTGACCGAAGAGTTCTGCAGATCGATTTGTAGCATCTTGTTCGTGAGCGATGAGAGAGAAACAATAGCCCAGGTGAACAAAGCACATAATGTCTACGGGGGCAGTGGGTTGACGGCCTTCGATGATATCGACGAGAATTTGAAGGCCATTTGCAGCTATCGCCTCGGTAGATAAGCTTTTGAGCTGTGTGACGAGAGGGTTTTTGGTAATATGATCGAGTTTGCACATAGAATCGGCGACATGCAACTTGAGAGTACGCCATATTGTGTCGATTAGAGATCGAGGGTTGTGATATGAGCTAGCCGTTGGTTGTGGCAGAGTGGAAGGCATTGATGGTGACATGACCGCATGGTTATTGGTAAGAGTAAGGTTCGACTCGAGATCGAAGTCGGTGGGAAGTGAAGAGTCATTCAGAGTAAAGACTGGCTGGACGAGAGCAATAGGGTCGTGGAAGGTGTTGCCAGAAGGCAAGGCACCCAGCATTGGGAAGTCTGTGGGGCACTCGCGCGGGTGGGAGTCATAGGGCGAGTCTGCCTTTTTGTCCAACGACTCCCAGTCCTTAGCCGCGGGTGCCTTGTGAGATATGGCGAACGAGTTTGCCCTGAGGAGGCCTCCTGGGTTTCCAAAGCCATTCTCAGATGAACGGAAGTTCGAGTCAAACACTGGTGCACTTGCCCATTGTTCGGAGTATGCTGAGATGGGGGAGATATTGTAGCTCTCTTTGCTAAAGGTAGTGTCTGTGGTGTTTGTGCTCGAAGTTGAGTTTGTACTGGCCGTCGACCGAACTGAGGTGCTGGGTGCCACTTGGCCCTTGCTCCGCCTCTTTTGCTCTCGTCGATAATCTTCCAAACCTGACGTATGTAGTTGGAGGGTGGGTTTTGCCAAAGACGTGCTGCAGCCAGTATCTGTGAGACTTACAGGCTGAACCGTGCCTGGCGGAAATATGAAATCGAAGGGCCCTCCAGAAGCTACCTCTGATTCGAGCTCTGCGGGGTGATTAGGCAGAGCCCGGTTTGGGGCAGGCAACGATGAGATGAATGGGGTGGGCATGGGGGCCAAATCGGGTTCTGCCTCATGCTCATGCTCATTCTCTATAATAGGAAGTAGAGCTAGACCACTGGAGCCTATCTCGTGGATCTCGTTCGATGGGAGTTCAAGCTCGTTCGGAGCCACGGCTAGATCATAGCTGGGTGGTGCCTCAGGGTCGCCAAGGTCGAGGTCGAGATCGAAATCTGATAGGGTTGGGTGTTTAGACTTGTGACCAAGGGAGTTGAAGAAGCTCTTTGCCATGGATAATATCTTTCTTCTCCTAGAAGGATGTCCTAGGCACCGTTTGCATTTGGAGTCGTTGAAACGCTCGGATTTTCCGCAGTCGTAGCACCAATACTCACTCGAGGACAGCCAGCTACATGAGTATAGATGTTGGAGCATGAGTTCGTGGTTGGGAAATCGCTTGCGGCATCGCAACATGGGACATTCCAGCTTCTCCTGGGGAGTCAGTTTGTCGCAAGCATTTCGCTTGATGGCAGCCCAGACGATGAATCGATGAAGAGCACAGTCGTCACTCGAGGTATCGCGGGTCCTGTTTGCCAATGAGCCGGGAGTTGGATTTGACAATACGATGAAAGGAAAGTTCGTTTCTTACACGCAACTCGATGATGCTTCACTGTCGTATGATACAACAGATGAAGCAGAAGAGGAGGATGAGTCGATACTGAATCGCCTCAGACTTATTCGATGACTGGGACTTCGAGCAAGCCGCCGTAGGGCTGAAGATCCTGAGCCGGGATTTATACTGTCCACTGATAGACGAGTTTTTGAATCCATTTTGGGCTTTGGTAAATAAGAATAAAAATAGAATCTGATCTTTTATCGAGATGCCCCCAGACTCTGCCAATAGGGCAGGGGCTTGAATGTTGGGTTAGGTTTCTCTGCACTGGTACAAATGGAGTCAACTTGAACAATTTCAAGTAGGCACCATAGAGTATGGGCAGAGGGAACGAAATGGGAACAAATCAGATAACAAGTACAGGAGTCCCGAGAAGGATTGAGTATTATACACCAGACATGGTTGTTGTGGTCTTTTTCTTCTCGTCTTTTGTTATAATACCACCAGGAAATGAATCAAAGAACGGGAGGCAACTCGTTGAGATGCTGTCCTAGAGCGAATAAGACGGGAGGGTGTAGGACTCGAGGCCTGGGCTAGGACTAGGACTTGGGACGGAGCTGGGAGCTGGGGAGCTTGGAGCTTGCGGCTCGGAAGGGACGTGATTGTGGAGGTTGAATGGATGGGATGGGGTGGGATTGGATTGGACCCATAGGTAGGTACAGAGTACCATGCAAGTAATAAGTCACCTAATAGCTTCTCTTCTCTACTGGTGTATGGAGACACAGTCTGGGAACTACAAATGAAGTTTCGATGTAGCCGAGTTGCATTGAGGATTCTTTCTTCCTTCAGAGGCTGTACTAGTTTAACTGAAGCGTCTTTCTGTCGAGAAACGTCAGTTAGTCAGTACAGTAAGAAAGTGGTCAACTGGAGCAAAATCACAATCAGAAATCAGACTCGCCATCAGCCTCGCACAGCTCACTCAGAATGGAAGTGCTGCAGCGCTGCAAAAGCACAAACCATGGGTCCATCCCCCACCTCGATGCCTTGCTTATCCCTGCTAGTTGGACCGGGTGGCTTAGGAGGCAGGCAGCGAGGCGGACACAGCTTCTGGCCCCCAAGGCAATCAATCGTACCTACAGAGGGAGGCAGATAGCCGTAATATCCAGGCTAATGACGACAACGGCTTTCTTGGTGTCCTGTCTTTTATCCTTAGGTCTTGGTCAAGTCGTGCATGCTTCCTGATCAAGGTTCCGTTCCTAAGTTGTAACGTTGATCGGCTCTGGTTTGTGACAAAGTCTCCGACTGCTGAGCTGCGTCACACCGGTACGTCTTACATCAGCAGACTATCTCTTTCGAAACATTATCGAATCAGGCCATGTTTTATCGTCATGAATCAATCGAAAGCATATTGGCTTTGGAAATAGGTATGTAGCGAAGCGTTTCTTCCTCTTTGTCACACAAGATCAGACCAGTCTATTGTGTATGTCAGTCTACAGGGTAAGCTCTGTTAAGCTGAATCAATGCGCTGTGGTAGATATACAATTTCTTGTTTACCTTGTTATAATATTGCCTGCCATAGATCCCATTAGAACCATGATGATGTCTATACACCACCAGCATGATTCACCTTACATGCAGGAACATCCATTGCAGCAAGAATACTACTGCATGAAAGATGACCAGTCACCAATCACTCACATTCGGGGCCTTGATGATTCCAAGACCTACTTGCGTACGTACATCAAGCGTTGTGTAACAACTCGCCAACACAATCTCACTTGGTTTTCTCAACAAACACCCCGTTTGTGTAGTAATCCGCATATTGTTTCTATACAAAAGTTATTGACAAAAGAACAAGGGAGCTCGCTGATTGCTCCAGTAAGGCTATGCTATATCTGTACATATAAACAATTTCTATAGTTCCTGCGACCCTGCTTCGTCAGTGATCGACTTGTTAGGTTTGCTCTTCTTCTGCATGACTCCCTTCAGTACGCGTAACTTTTCCTCGGTAACTCGGATCGCCTCTTTCACTTCCCTTTCGCCCATGCGAGTTGCACGCAAGTTTTCTTCCACAGTCTTTGGCTCCATGGCCCTCTTTCGCACACCAGCGTTATCGTTGTGCAGACGGTCCATCCCGACACGCTCTTCTAACCAATCCCAGAGCTCGCTGTCCTCCCGCCGCCACATCTCTTCGTACGCTGCAATCCTGTCAGGACGGTAAACGCCCCCAAGTTCGTGACTGTAAGAAGCGTTTCTGCTGGGGCTGAAACCGAACCCAAACCACGTGGCAACCAGCAAGCCTACCAAGAGCCCATACATGACGTTACCAGTAAGAAGAGGCTGGATTATATCGCCGATAGGCTCCAGAATTCCCCTCACTGGTTCCAGGACACCCCAGTTCGCCTGAACAGGGCGTTTGGGTGCGACACTAGTCTCAACAACGCCAGTGTTCGACTGCGACTGCTTAGCCTTCTTGCCCTTCTTCTTCCCTCCCTTAGATCCTGGGCCTTGGGGCGTCGTGCCCTGCGGCTTGGATGACACCGCAGCCTTGATAGCTGCAAACAAATCCTTGCCGTAGGTTGTTTGACCATCAGTGGCGCCTTTCTCGATTGGACCTACATAAAATGTTAGCATCTACTTCAATAAAAGTGAACAAACGCGTTAGTTACCTTTCAGCCAACTCTTGCCAGACCATTCGATTGTACAGTTCATCTGCACCCTAGTGGAATTGTTCTCAGCCCAAGAGAGGCAGTATCTGGTTTTCACAGCAAACACGTTTCCGCTTGGCACGTCTGGCGTCTGAGTTGAACATGTAAGGTTGACAGATTTCTCGAGGTCGAGAGTTTCTATCGTCTCCGAGGTAATAGTCTTGGTCTGTTTTGGTCCGATTGAACCATAAAGCGGCTTGATGTATGAAAATGTTCGAGTTCTGTTGTCGAGGGTCAGGCCCTTCTTGTCTTCCATTTGTAAGTCCAAGCACTTCTGCTCTCCCGACAGCCAATTAGACATGAAGGTAACAGACGCCGGGCCAAACATCAAGTTGTAAACTTTGCCGAGAGGTGCTGGGATGATATCGTCTCCGACAATTCTGTCGTAATGTAATGCCGAATCACCACATTCAGTAGGTGCATGCGCGGCGGGACCTGGAAAGTCCGTAGCGCCGCCAGATCCAGCCGGTGCCTCTTCGGAAACAGGTCCGCTCGGGAGCGCTACTCCTGATGCCTTCCTCGAGGCAGTCTTCTCAACATCAGCGTCGGCTCCGTTGGCCTCAGCAGCTACACTGGCGTTGTGCATCTCTTCGTGAACATCCTCGTCGTAGTATTCCTCCTCATCATCGCTATCATCATCGGTTTCTGACCCCTCCCCCTCCTGGGCCTCATCCTCAGCAGCGGGCTCGGCATCTACCTTTTCTGTCTTATCGCCACCGGTGCCCTCAAGTCTGACACCGTTGAGTGTGCTTTTCAAGGTAGGGTGGCCTAATTTCCATATATTGACGATTAAATCATACGTAGCATCTCGGCTGGTGAAACTGGCAAAGATGTGTTTGGCATGTAATGTTGAAATCATGAGGCCGTTCTTGAATAGAAGTGCAGTGCTCCGCTTCTCGACAGACACTATCTCATCAAAGCTCATGACAAGGGTTGTTGTCCAACCGAAAATATTACTACTGAAGCAGAGATGGCCCTCTGAGACATAAAGACGTCCGTGCGCCAGAATCTCTCTTTGTAAAGCACAGCTATAGTCCTCAATAAGATAGTCATCGTCTGGAACACTCTTGAACAGATCATGGAAGTCACGATTCCGCTTCTTACTTGCAATAGCAAATCCTGTGAGTTTAGGAGCGCTCAGGTTGGGATGCGCCAATGAATTGTTGGCAGCAGTGATCGCAGCACCTATGGTAGTGCCAGTGGTGACTGAGCTTCCGCGTTTCCTGTGGTTTTGTCGGAGAGCACTTCGAATACTGGACGATCGCTGCACGCCATTCTCTTTCGTTGTGGAGTCGGGAGGGGGAGGAGTGCGTTCGCGGCTCACAGGCTCATAGAGTGAGCGCGGGCGGCTTAACGATTCATCCGGAGCAAAGTCCACAGGACTGATGGGGGAATCGACAGGGGCCGATTCAGAGCGAGCGCGTGTGTCAGATGCGTCAGGGAACCTGGCATTGATTGGGGACGCAACAAGGCTGGGTGCTTCGGCAAGCCCAAGTTGGCTCAGGCTCAACTCACCAGCCCCGATTGTAGACACTGCAGACTTTCTGTTTTCCTTCTTGTCTGTCATCTCTGCTGCAGTGGGAGTAGGTTCGGCGTCTTCCTTGGCGCTGTCGGATTCGGGCTGTTCCTGAATATTCTGGGATACGCTTCGACCCTTGTTTCCACCAATATTCAGACTGGTGTTGCTAAGTGTATTGGCAGCGTTCTGGGCAGCCGATATCATAGAAGAGAAGAAGCCACCTGAAGGGTTGGGGTTTGCGTTTGGCGTCGCCTCACCACTTTCTGGAGTTGGCGTCAACGGGGCGGAGACAAAGTGAGAGAGTTTGCTGGGACCGATGTTTTGCGAATTGGATCGGCTCCTTCTGTTCGCGCTCATGCTTTGCGAGGAAGGCCGGCCATTTGTACCAGGGCTGCTTGTCGGACTACCCCAGAAGGATTTCCGTTCAGGGGACGACTGGCCGGATCTGTTGGGAAACTCAGTAGGTGTAGGTGGAGTGTTTACTATAACAGGGGCCGGCTTGTCACCACTCGGAGGGGTTCGTGGAGGAATATTCGTGTCAACCTTGGGTTGGACTCTTGCTCGCCTTTCGGGTGAAGCAACTTTGGCTACAGCTGGTGGCTCAAGGACAGGAAACTTCTGGGTAAATTCAGGGTCCACCGATAAGGTGGGCTGTTGTTCGTTGTGAGTTTCGAGCGATTGTTGGGGCTCGCTCACTGGTCGTCGTTCAGGACTTGAGCTATTACCGGAACTCCTCTTGGGTTTGAAAATATCCTTCAATCTACCACCTGGCGAAGGAGAGCGTCGAGTGGAACTTTGAGGGGGAAGCAAGCCCGTCTTACTCCGACCGACCCGGGGATCCTTCAAGTCGATCGAATCGAAAGCCGTTGGTGGAAACGTGGACGACTTCGATGTACTGCTGTTGGAGTCGTGATCTGAAACCGACGGCTGGGATTCTGGGTGGTAATTTGTTTGTATAACTGAGGAATTTGTGGTCAAATGGCCGATTTGAGAAGGATGAGTCGAGAAAGGTGGTGGATGTCGAGAGTTGGACCTAGTAAGCAGTGACGATGATTCCAGTTAGATTGATCAGATTGACAGAGCACAGACGGTAGCTTGGATAAGTGGAGTTTAGTAGGGAGGTGGACACGGGGAAGACGGCAGATGAACCAGGCCAAGCCAGCTGAGCGCGATGAGACGATTGCCAGAGAAGAGAGGAGACAAAATAAAACCAAAATAAAACCAAGAGAGAGACAGAGAAAGTAGATGGCAAACAACTAAGCTGAAGCGCCTTGTGGAGCTCTGATCTTCCATCTCTTTAGTGCGATAGCTTGATTCATCTGTTCCTCATTTTGGTGTCATCTTAATTAAGCATGGGTGTCGCAGAACGCCCAGCCGAGGGGTCTCAGCCTCGTAGCTGTTCCCGCGCAACAAACATGGACAAAACAAGCCGGATCAGGGTGATCATCGCCAAGAGAATGGAGATAATGACGACAAAAAAGCCCGAATATGGGACTAAGACCAAAGAGAAAGAGATAAGAAAGTTTAAAACTCACGAGTCGTTTCCATCAGATTCGTATGATCGATGACCTTGGCTTGTACCCTCGTCTTCATCGCCCCCGATATGCCCAGAGCGGGTTCCGTCGCTTTCTAGAGTTTCGCGGCTGGATTGCGAGTGACCAAAGACACTAACATCGTCTTGCGAAAGCCCTGAAGCTTCCCGGTCTTGTTTTCTTCGAAGGCGCTTGGAGGATATTGACTTGGGCAGCAGCTTATTCAACCCGGAATTGCTGCTGTTGTCCAAGGTTGTTGCCATTGTCGCAGTCGCAGTCGCAGTCGCCGCGCCGACGGGCCTTGCCGTTCGAGATCGAATACGCCGGGAGTAAGAGTTTCGCTTATGTCCAGGTACTCGTGGTTTGTTGATGTGCTCGTTGCAGCAGCAGTCCCTGAGAAATAGATGCTATGACGGTGGAATAGAGCTCGCGAGGAAGTTGTATGACGCTGTTGTGAAAGTGTCCAAGAGAAGAGAAGGACAAGGGGAAACTATGCAAAGAATAATAAGCCGATCTGATCTCTGATAGGCGACAAAGGCCGGGAGTGAGATCGAGAGGTTGTGAGGTCTTGTAGTCGGGGTCGAAGAAGGAAGAAGCCAAGGATAAAAGAGTTGACGTCGTTGGTTTGTTCTAGCTCAAATGATGGTTAATCGTGACAGGCCAGACTACGGGCGACCTGATCTGGAGTCCTGGCCACGCCAAGTTAGGCCAAGTGCTTGGTTTGGTTTCTGTAAAATTCCTCCCTCAATTGGTTAGTATCCAGCTTCAACCGCATGCGTTGTTTTCAATTTGTGATCTGTAACTGACTATATAGTAGGGTATTTAACCGTGGCTATTTTGGAAAAGGGATGATTATTAGTCTAGACGATAGCCCTGGTTGTCAGTGCAAATTTGGCTTCCTTCGGTTCCTCACTGAGTGTAAGCTCTAGATTGGAACCGACAAACCAAATCCGCGTATAACCTACCAACCCCTTGCGCTGGGACCGTTGTGCGATCCAATCATCGATATTCGCACTGATCCTTGCTGAAGTTCGTTCTCACCAAACAATGAATGTGGGCTAGATTGCGTGGCGCAGCAAGGGAACCCCCATCAAGTATCCATTCCCAGTGTAAGATATCTACAAAGTCGGCTGTACGGAGTAGCTGGGTACCTCCTATTCATAGAAATCAGCTAGCAATGTAGAGAAGGTCGAGTGAGTTAGTTCTGTTTACTGTAGCGATGAAAAAAAAAGTTTCAAACAAGATGTTTTGTCACCATTTCAAGACAGCCACTACATGTATGGCCCGTAGGTTGGGGTCACCTCCGTTGGATTTGTCCCCGATCTATCCGTATGGTTACGAATAACGTTAAAACGTCACCAACCCTTTCTCTCACTTTCTCATCTACATGGGGGCCATCGATCGGTCCGAGCCCTTCTACTAGTGTGGAGGGTCAACATTATAAGCTCACATCAGCTTGTTAGTTGATGAGCAACTTCTTTGAAACATTACTGTACTTTCATTATGGAGTTCGAGTTGCTTCAAAAGCAAGTGAGTATACTGTTCTTAATGTTTCTTATGAAATTCAAACACTGATAGAGCCATTGTTTTAATCAGGCCAGTTATCAGTAGCTTTGATGCATTGACTTGCATACATAATCCAGGCAAACATGCGGAGACCTGCAGCACCAAGCACCAAGGTCTGATGACATCTGATTCATATCATATTTACCAAGAGATGTAACCAAATTCCGTCCATATTTCGCAGTCCTTCTCCACAGCAAAGCCGGACAGTGAAGTGTCGTCATGAAACTTCCGATCACTGTAAGTAATTAATCTACCTACCGAATTAAGCAATTTAACCCCGCCAAATGCTAAAGTGATCACCGATAGGCTTTCTGGCTTGGTACATGAACAACTGATATTGTTAAAAAGTGAATGGCACCTGAGAAGTACTTAACCGGTAGAAACATTTTTCAATTAATCGACGGTTAAAAAAAAAGTATTTTATACCAGGGTTCAAGTTATACATGAGCCCTGTCCTTATACTTTATACTAATATCAACACGTTCTTCTAATCTCGATTAATTAACGACCATTGTTCTAACAATATACACGGTATTCTCAACGCACCGAGATTAAAAAGTAACTTAACTGGTCTGTTGCCTTTAGCTCCCCACACTTGACCTTGTCACGTTCCACATCACATCCCTCAATATCGGCACTTTCAAGTACAACAGCAAACGTACCTTCGCAAAACAACAAACTCTTGCAATCTGCCCATGGAAACATGGACTCATCGCCACTTGTGAAAGCCCACGACCATGTGCGCGCTGCGGGCGTAGCCCACCAGTCGTCCGACAGCACGGTCGCAATCACTGAACACACTCAAGCTGCCGGCGAGTTTGCCAACGCCGCCAGGTCGACCTCGAGCATCGAAGCTCTCCGAACCCTCAAACTTTTGGAAGAGCACCATCGAAAGATCGCAGATATCCTCAAACGTCCTACCGCGCCTGCTCCCCAAGTCGATGATACCGATGTCAGCGAAAAGGATTCGTCCGACAAGACCAGCATTGTCTCTCAAGATGCGCACGACAAGAAAGAAAACAAGAATGATTCTCCGGCGTCCAAGAAAATAGCTCCTCCTACTCAGAGGCGATATGCCCACCGCGAAATGTCTTCATCCATTGCCAGCAACTTGGCTAATGCCCGTGGCATTCCGTCGAAATATCGAGGCCAGCCTCTTGCGCCGAGTGTTAGCAACGACCAGGCTCCAGGCAACCTCGATGCGGCAAGTCATTCTCGGGGAACAAAAGCCAAGATGCAAAATATTATTGATCACCGCTCCGGTAAACCAACATGGGTTCCTCCTGCCCCTGTGACTACACGCTCCGATAGCCATGGCAAGGGCTCATCTTCCCCACGGTCTGACGCCGCATCTTCTGTGGTAGCCAGTGACGACGGCGGATACACACGATTTTACAACGCTTTCGGAAGTATCATGAACAAGATTTCGGCACCTCTGGCCTTTGCTGGGCTGCCCTTGATCCAAGAAGAATCCTGCATCTCAGAACCCCAAGACTCTCCAGAAATGTCCCCCAAGCGTAGTCACCTCAAGGTTTCCCCATCCAAGGTTCCAGAACCGGACATCAGCAAGATATACTCGCAGGCAACATTGAAGACTTTGGCAAGAGAGGGACATGGACCGACCGATTCTTTCTATGTCGTACCCAGTACCGGTCACACCATGTCTTATGCGAACATCTTGAGTTTTGCCGAAAAGGAAAAAAGACGTCTTGGTGCCTCGTCTCACAGCGACCTTCTTGACGTTCCGGATGAAGATGATGACGACTTTGTTGATGCCCGGGAGGCGCCCTCGCTATCGCCTGGAGCCAAACGACGCATCGGCCGTGCCAGTACTGACAGGGAACTAAACAACACTATCGAGGAATTATATACTGAAAACAAATCTCTTAAAGATATGCTCGACAAGCTGACCAAGCGCCTCCATGCATTTGAAGCCAGCGCTCAGACTTCAGCTATGGCCCTTGCTGAAAGTTATCGCCTCATGCGTCCTGGATCTCCTTCTGCCTCCCCTCACCCGAGCAAGGTAGCAGATGAAAACTCGCGACGCAAGAATCAAGAGATTGAAGAACAGCTCGCTGCTGCTATAAAACAGATAGAGCGGCTCGAGAAGGATAACCGTAAGATGCAAAAGGTTCTGGATAAGTATCGAGAGAAGTGGGAGACGCTGAAAGCGGGAGCAAAAGCTCGGAGAGAGGCTCAAGGGGTTGGTGAGAGTGTAGACGATGCTTCGACGACCGGGTAGAGAGGCGATGATATACTGACTTCAAAATTCATGCAAGTATCCAGGACAGGTTATGCCCAGACGTGTCATTTCTATAGGTAAAGGCAATAAATCTAAACAAAAATGTATCATGTGCCATTTCACTATGGAGAACTGTGTCTCGAGTATTCTTCTAATTCTATCTAAAACATAAGGAAACTATGAGAGTTTGAGGACTATCATTTCTTAATAGAAGCTTATGAGTTCCACCAGAAACTTACACTGAAGCTCACGCTTAAACTCCTTACGTAGTGCCACCACCCGATCGGAATGACCAGTGTGTCTCCTGGTTCTAGTATACACTCCCAGTATTCGGAACCTTCTAGTTCTCTCCTCATCAATTCCAAGTCGTCCTCGACCATATCCTCAGGCCTGTCATCCCACCCTTCAAGGACACCCACATCTAACTCACTCGTATTACTCATATCGACACCATGCTCGGGCGCTCTGGGTCGCATCGCAGGCGTAGCACGCGGTGGATACAGACGGACGTACTTTGTGCCAACGACCTGGCAAAGCAAGTTATGATAGCCATCTGTATGAAGAGGTGTGATGGTGTGGGCGGGACCGAACCAGGCGTTAAGCTGGGGCACGTCGACGGTTGGTTGATTTAGAGATGGTGTTGTGGGATGAGGTGGAACATCGACCCAGCAGAAGTCCGGGATACATATATCATTGCGTAGAGTTGGGATTTGCTGGAAGAGGTTGTGCTGAGCGAGATAGCCGGTTTTATCGGATATAGAAGATTCGTTTTCGACATAACGGTTGAGAAATTCATGGAACGGTATCAAGTCCTGCCCCCAGCCGTCATCAACGTAGCTCCGTCCAAGTTCAACTGGCACGAGACGTCTTCCCCCAAATGTTTTGGACAGCAGGTATTCAGGAGATCTCCATGGTCGATCTGCAAGAGCAGGCCAGTCTCCAATCAAATCCGTGAAGACAATTGGGCGAGGCTCACCCTCGTTGCTGTTCATATAGTCCTCGAACTGTGGTATTGTCCATCCGGAATACCGCGGACACTCCCTCTTGGGCGAGAGCGTTGGTCGTCCATATGGTTCACGACTCGAAAACTCCCGTTGAGATGATTTGTCATGCCTCTGGCGTTTAGTAGGCCTCTCTTTGTGTTCACCGGCTATCCAAGCCTCTTCAAGTAGCAACAATGTCTTTTCAAGCCACTCGGGTTGTCCTCCACCGCCAGCTGTGATAAGTGCTCTATCGAGCTTCTCAACAGTTGCATCTAGGGCCTGTTCCGAAGGGTTCTTGCCCGCGGAGAGAGGACGTAGGAGGATTTGGAACGATTCCAGTACACTAGCATCAGTGTATATCTGACGCCATACTAGAGGAAGAAGATCGTAGCGGTAAGCGTAGAATTTGGACGACGAGATAGATATCAAGTCTGTTATCCTTCTTTTAAGCAGTTCTTCGTCGACTTTGATTTTTTCCTCATCATGAGACAAATTCTCGTGCAATGTAACTATTGCGTGAGCTTGCCTGGCGAGGAGTTGTATCGTGGCATTGGCTGTAGGGTCGGTGTCATTTTCGTCGCCTGCCCTCACTTTTTCCCGAGCCTCGCTGTGCATGCCGGAAGGATTGGAACATTCGCAATCTTTCCTATCCGAATGCTCAAAAAGCCCGTGGGCTTTCTGGAGATATCTGACAAGAATTGGTGCATATTCTGTTGACGCCATATCTGGACCATAAGCTTCAGGACGCAACTGTGAATCTCATAGGTGCTTGAGCTAATAATCGGCGTGACGGGAATTCGTCGCGCAAGTTGTTGGATTGGTTGTGATGTTCTTGAAGTTGTCGCATAATAAGTTGATGAGAAATACGATATTTCAGATTGAGATTACCGGGTAACCAATAGGATGGTGAATTCATTGCCAACAGCATGGTCATTGCAATCAGCCAATTTCGCTCAAATCGGCTACCCCTAACATGCATATTGAGAACTGTAAATGTACGATTCTGGAGACGTGCTCATGGTACAAATCGTCATGAGCGGATTTCATTATTTTACAGATTACACACGTATATCTTAGCTTGTCCATACACCAACGATACCGTCTCGTCTGCCCTCAACAAGATACCCGTCTCTAACACGTACACGCTCCACGATGGCTGGAGTCTTGCCTTCCTCAGCAGCTGTAATGCCAGCGCCGCATTCCCATTGTCGTCCCTCAACCTTATCGTACACCTTGACAACGTCCTCGCCTGCAGCGCTGACAATTCGTCGAGCATCGAACATCATGTCTGTGACAGGGTTATCGTATGCGTATGCGTCGTAAATAGACCCTGTTCGAAGATCCCAAATCTGTCGCTGTTAGTTAAAGTGATCCTCAGGTACAAAACCGACAGTTACTCACTCTAATACTTCTGTCCACGCTTCCAGTCACCAGGTGCACGTCATCGAACTGAAGACATGTTACTGCGCCGGTGTGTCCTACCAGGCTGCGATGAACTTGTCCGCTTCGGAGATCCCATAGACGCACCATGCCGTCTGCGGTACCGCATGCAAGAGCCGTCTCGAAAACTTGCAAAGCGCCAACAAAGTCGGCTGAGCTGCTTTGAGATCGCCCTGTAGGTCGCCATGTGCTGTCTGTCGTTGTCATACTTGCAGCGGCTGCCCACATAACATCCAATGTTTGCACGCAACGGCCCTTTTCAAGATCCCAATGGCGAATCGTCTTATCTGCAGAGCCGGAAACCATAACATCACCTCTGAAGTGAAGAGCCGTGATTTCGTCAACATGTGATTCCAAGGTGTACAGGGGGCAATCAGCCATGCTGCCCGGCGGGGGCTCAAGGTGGTTGTCCGTTCCGAAAGCAATGGCATCCTCATCGTCGTCTTTTCCAAGGCCGCCATGAGGGTCGTAGTGAGCTTTGCTGAGATCCCAGAGTCGGATGGTTGCGTCCACAGAGCCCGTTGCGAGGATGTTATCTTCAACTTGCAAAGCGCGTACCGATGCAGTGTGACCTTCCATATAACCCATACATCTACCAGCGTTAAGATCCCAAACTCGAACTGTGTCATCGAGAGCAGCGGTAACCATGGTGCCAAACGGAGCGTCAAAATCAATAGCCGTGATCGTGTCCTTGTGTGCCCGAAGCTCGCGAATAGCGGTACCGGGCTCGAAATGCTCATGAAGTATAGGCATTGACTTCTTACGGTGGACCTTTTTCGTTTTCCGGGGCGTGATACTGGCTTCTGAGGCGGGGATCTTTTCGTATACAGACTGAGACATGAATTCTGGATCGTGATCATCGGCATCGCCAACCAGATCTTGCTCGTCTTGGGTCCGTGTGTTTCGTTCGAGTTCCTCAGCCTCATCAACCAGCACCTGGGCCTCGTCAACCCGAATTTCCATCTCGGAAACTTGTCAAGTTAGTAAAGCTCTGGAAATACGGTTGGCACAGAACATACTATCATGCTCCAGCATAGCTTCATCCTGTTCCAACCCCGCCAGCCTGTCTAGGATAATCCTCCGCATGCCGTGGAGATTTGCGATTTTGTTGTCGATTTCTCGAATTTCGTAACTTGCCATACTCTTGCGAGTACCCAGCAGCCCGAATTCATGCATCATGGCGGCTTTCTCTTTTTTCAACTGCGTCAGCTTTTTGGGGCTTCCCGGTGTCCCTTCTGAATCTTCCAACATTTTGCGACCACGAGAAACCCGTCGCTGGAACTTCTTGCCGTCGTCAGTCAGCTCCGGAAAACTGGCTTGGAAACCCTGAAATAGCGAATACGGGTTTTCGTGCTCTGGAATATTGGCGAGAAGGTCATCGGGCAAGAATGTCAAGGCGCGATGCTGAATTTCGTGGGTCGACAGCCTGGAGCGCATGAGGTCTGTGGGGGTTGTCCTTGCCATCGCGAACATGCTTCGCTGCACCGTCGGTCGCTTCATTTGCTTGTGAACCTCGGCCATGGCGGCTTGGTAGTGATGAGCCGTGGCTTCGGCATTGGGACCGATCAAATGAGTAGCTGTAGTTGTAACCTTTCGACTGAAAGCCTCGAGTCCGCGCGTCTACCCAAGGAAGGTTGAGGTTAGCGATTTGCGGTCCATATGGGACAATGGATTTTCGAGTATCTACGCACCGACACAATGGACTGGTCGTCATCTCCGCCTTCGTCGAAGCCATAGTGAGTCTCTTGGTTCGCCATGGCCAAGCTCCTGCCGGAGAGGTGCAGAAGCCGAAGAGAGTCAGAGGGCCTTGAAGCGATTGCGTTAGGGTGGAACAGTGACGCTGAGGCTTCGAGGGAGGAAAGATTAAAAGAATTGACAGCTCACGAGGAGTTTATCATGACGCGCGCCGGGATAACCTTGGCTATGGAGATGGAGGGCAAAAAGACCCGACCACGGTTTGGACTTGGGCGTAGGAGGCTTCTGATCCGAGACGCTAATGTGGGCAGAAGAAAATGGAAATCTCACTGTAATTGGTTCATGCGACAGCTCTGCCACAGCGCTGGAACTGCTGGAATGACGGTTTTGCTCCGAATACAGTGGTGTGCAACCTATCTGAGCCCTGCTCGCTCGTACTACTAACCCAGGCTCTTAAACCAGGCAATTACAGTAGTTAGATTAGATTGGGTGCGGCTTTATGCTGGCTTGCTGATGACATCCAAGACCTCCTTCCTTCCTGAGCTTTCCAGCCCCGGAAAGATTACCCCTCCATCGATATCGATGCCCGCCCGCCCATCAACTTTGCAGCTCCACTGTAGGTCCCCCTACTGTAGGTAGTCTAATTTTTCGCACAGGTTCACGAAAAGAAATCCTGGCCAGGGAAAGGGAAGTGCCGGCCCCAGGTAGCTCCGCTCATGCCCTCGGTCTGGACTACCAACCATTGATAGGCACTTAAATGGAAACCTGTAGTGCATTGGTACTTACCGAACCCGCTTCCAGCTAACCCGTTGAGTTTATTGGGTTTTTAATACGACTCATTACGTTGATAACCTCAACTCACCCTCTTTTAGACAACGTACCTAATTATTGCATTCGGACCTGTCGCTTTTGATCAGCGCTGGATATTTTTGGTCGTTCAGCTCCTACTCTTCCAATCCAGAAATAACCTCTCAGCGATCAACCGGTGTTATCACAATCGAGATGGATACTGTTATCAACATGGCCGATGCCGCACACGCACTGGACCTTGCTCGGATCCGGTTCCAGCTAATGTACGAGTCACCCAATTTCACACAAGCTGCATCGCTTGGCTCCAAGGTTCGGTACTGATAGTAGAAGTCGACTCGAGGACACCATCACCTTCCATTTGATCGAAAGAGTGCAGTTCGCCTTGAACAGTGTAAGTGGGATATGGGACCCTTCATGCGACCCCCCGGTGCTGCCAAATATGATAATAGACAATTAACAGTTACTTTCTAATAGACAATTTATGCTCCTGGAGCTGTCGAGCTGCCAGAATCGAACCTGAGCTTCCTCGACTGGTACTTCCGCGAGCAAGAAAAGCTGCAGTCCCTTATCCGACGCTTCGAATCTCCTGACGAATACCCCTTCTTTCCTGACGCTTTACAAAAGCCAATTCTCAAGCCTCTAAACTACCCCAGAATCCTGTACGAGAACGACGTCAATGTGAACGACAAGATCAAGGCATTCTACACGGAAAAGTTCCTTCCCGCAGTGTGCCCCGACTTCGGCCGGGAGGAGCGGGGCGAGTCCCAAGAAAACTACGGCTCGACCGCAACTTGCGATATTGCTTGCCTACAAGCCTTATCACGACGTATCCATTTCGGCAAGTTTGTCGCCGAGTCCAAGTTCCGTTCTGAGCAAGAGAAATACATCCGTCTTATCAAGGCAGAGGATCGAGAGGGCATCGCAGAGTCCATCACCAATGCTGCTGTGGAGAAACAGGTTCTTGAGCGACTACGACTTAAGGCTTTGACCTACGGAAAAGACCCCAGTATCCCGGATGGGACAGAAGGAGCGGCAAAGATCAATGTTGATGCCGTTGTTTCAATGTACAAGGACTTTGTTATCCCGTTGACCAAGGAAGTGGAGGTAGAATACTTGATGCAGAGGCTGGAGCCGGACGCCTAATGTTCGTCTATTGCGCAGCGCTCAGATATTCATTAACGGCCTTGACTGCCCCAGGGAACTTGCTTGCTTCAATAAGGATCATATGCCCATGCGCCTGGACGCCCATTTCCTGGAATGCTCGCTTGCTGTCTGCTGCCAGTTCGTCCTCTTTTGTGTAGTTGAAGTTTCCGTGCGCAACCGCATGCTTGTGTAGCACCTCATCCTCCATATGGAAATAATACATGCCGGCTTCCTCCTTGGCCTTCTTGCGCTTCTGGTTTTCGACATCGAGTTTCGACTCAAGCTCCTGATATGTCTTGGACAAGATCAAATAGTGGGAGAAATTGTAAGGCTCCTTGTCCTCTACAGCTGCCTCAACCTCGTCGACAAGCATCGAATAGAGTGGTGGTGCCAGCTCAGAAGGCATGTTGATGAGACGTTCAGAGAAGACGAGTCCTACATGCTTGCCGCTGCTGAGGACGTTGGCAATAGGTGCTAGAGACGAATTGGTTTGCGCCTTTTCCACAAGGTACTTGATGATATCCTTCATTGGCTCCTTGTCTTGGTGAACAGCTGTGTTGAGGACGGTGAGAAGGGCGTAGGCATCGTTGGCCTTGCCATCAACCTTGATAGTTGAACCGATAGTGGGTTGCGAAAGAACGAGATCGGCGAGGGCAGACATGTTGAAGAGATTCGCATCAACGTCGAATAGTTGTCGCAAAAGCGTTTTGGTTCCGTGGAAGTCGACCTCAGGATCAAAGTTGAACCACTCGAAGTCGACATTGACTATATCGAAATCCTGTATTTTCAGTCAGGAGGACGCCAACACGCCATTGCCGAAGTTTACCTACCTCATCGTCGGAACTGTCCTCGTCCATCATGTTAACGTCTGCAGGTGGGACGTCCTTGACCTCTTCGCGCGCACGCTTCTTGCCCATTTTGAAGTTTGTGTTTAGAGGCTGAGTTGAGTTACTGAAAGTGAAGATTTTTTTGACGGTCGAGAGTATTGTTTCAAGTTGGCGCAAAAGTTGTCAACAAGTTAGATAGCAGGGTCAAGTGAAGTTCAATTAAATCTTAAATTCCTTCACGGGGCAGTGATGTCGCCAAACATTTTCTGTAAGCCCCTCACTAACCTCTTAGAGGCCTGATAAGATAACCAATCTTCTGGTCTAAGCTCCCAAGCCAACGCCTCCACTTCCATGTCTGGCTCAATTGGATTGACTTACTCCACCCCCGTCGTTCCCCCGTCCGTCCCTGCCGACCGCCGACAACTTGGGCTTGGACCTCGTTGCGCGCAACATAACGCAACGTCATTCTTTCAGCTTCTCTTCCCCATCAACAATTCTTCAAGCGCCATAGTCGCTATTTTCTATCGCCAATAGTTTATTCGCGATGGACTACAGCTCCACGATCCACGGCGTCGAGGACCCCGCCGGCGATTCGCCCTGGGGTAACTCCCCTGTGTCTTCTCCATCGCGAAACAATGTTGCTGCCTTCAACCCCGTCTCGGCTGAGAACCCTCCTCCTTCTCCCTTTCCTTTCAACTCACAATCTTCGAACGGCACATCCCAAGAACAGTCTGCAGCTCAATCCGAAGAGTTCCCCCGTCCAGGAACTGCGACCACGGCGTCTGGAACTGAAGATGACACCGAGGCTTCGGGGACGCTGAATCCTTCAGAGGCGCAGTCCCAGTCGACAACCGCTGAAATACCAACCGAGGGCGAAGGACGAGCTGCGACTCAGGGCCACCAACAAAGCCAGGTTGGCCAACCAGCTCCGCAACATGTACAAGAGCAACCCCCGCAAAAGCCAGCTGGACCTCAGTTCCGACTTCAAGCCAAGATAACAGGACTTGAGCGCACTGGCAAAAAGGATCCCATTCTCCGGTTTGATGTTCATGTATGAGTATGATTCTCTTACGCCCAGTATTGGACTGACAGTTGTAGACAAACATTTCCCGTTTTCGTACAACTCAATTCCGCGATGTTCGCCGTTTACACTCCGAGTTTGTTAAGCTCGCGGAGCACCTGATATCTGCCAACCCGGAGGTATTCGTTCCTGCGGTACCGCCACCTCTGACTTCCGCTGGAGCTGGCACGGATGAGGATGAGATTCGTGTCAAAGCCCTGATGCAGCGATGGTTGAACTACGTCTGCAGCAATGAGATCTTGATGCGAGACGATGAGATGGTGTTGTTCGTGGAAAGCGATTTTGGCTATAGTCCCATGGTCAAGAAGAAGCAGCCTGCGACAGGTGTGCGCAGAAAAATCTTGAAGCAGTTCGCGCCTCCCCCTGACGACACTCCTGAGCTCGCGGATGCAAGGCCAACCGTTAAGCTATTTTATCTGGGGAGCATGGATGCTGGCCACAAGGTTGATAAGCTGGTCAAAGCCCGAAGAGGTAAGATTTGTTTGTACTATCAAAGTGCAGAGTGCTAAATGTCCCCCTAGGTCTTGGTCTCTCCGAAGCCGATTATGGTTCCAAACTTACGGGTATGCACGTCCAGGAACCTCATCCTGGCTTGGCCAACGCCTATCGGAAGCTTGGTAAAGTCGTTCAGACAGTTGGCGATTACCATGCTGCCCAGGCAACCGCAGAGGCTACGACGATTGGCGACCCGTTCCAATACCATTCTCAAGATGCTTTTATTGTCAAGGAATCTCTCACTAACCGTCAAATCCTGATCCGTGAATTTCTACAAGCTCAGGAGGCTACTCGAAGTAAGCTCAACGCAGCCGACCGTCTCAAGGCCAGCTCGAGTGTGCGTCGGGAGAAGGTGGACGAGGCTATTACAGCGCTGGATGATGCTCGCCAGCACGAAACTTGGCTATACAACAAAACCAACCGCGTGACCCAGAACCTAGTTCAAGAACGACGAAAATGGTTCTCAAGAACCTCTGCTGATCTCCGCCTGAGCATCAGGGAGTATGTGCTCCGTGAAATTGAAGCCGAAAGGCGAACTCTGGCTCTGCTAGAGACAGTCCGCCCGGATATTAGATCAATTGATGCCTCGGGTGGTTTGAGCCGATTAGGCCGGGAGGCGCATCCAACTGTGCGTCGCTCGAGCCTCGCGGCTAGTCAAGGCCCCAAGGGCGACTCCTGGAGCGGCGTTCCTCGTCGTTCAGATGCCACAGGCCGCAGTGTGTCAGGCAGTCTTATCAGTAAGGTGTCAGAGGAAGCCGAGAATGAAGAGAACGCTGAGGCCGCCCAAGGGCTTCAGGCTGCCGGTCGTACAGGCCTTCAAGGCGTCAATGAGGAGGAGGATGAGGATCGAGTGGATGCTAGAAATGCTGCGAGTCGACTGGCCGCCAGCACTTTCTAAGCTCCTTTGCTGGAACGCTTACGGATGATGAACAAAGAACATTGCATCAGGCTGATTCCTCTTTTCTCTTTTTGATAGCATCGCTCCGAGCCTGGTGTTATTTGAAACTGTATGGTTTACCTTTGTCTTTGATGCCCTTCTACTTTGTATGTGTAAGGCCTCATAACTTGCATTCGACGCTGTGACGTGTCTTGATGAACGATACGCAGCAATGAACACCCTTGACTTTGATAACAACGCTGCTCCCTGGTACACCACCAGCATCTTCCATCTGCCGTCCGATCTTTGAAGCGATAAGCGGTGTGAGTGGGCTGCAAGAGGGACGCGTGGCCCTCAGCTCCCGATTGCGAATGTGAAGTAGATCTATCAGATCAGAGTTTGGATAAGCTCGTCGTAACCAGGTTCTGTCGTCCAAAATGGCGACAGAGGAGTACGTTTCATCATTCACATGAGTTTCTGTACTGGTGTCTACAGACCCCAAAAAGATAAAGAAGTTTGAATTCATTGGACGTTTCTGCTCAACCCCGGATATCGGTCTGGAAGGAACCCAAAATCTATGTTCACCGACGCAGAGTTGCAGGATGGCGCATGCATATGGTGGCGTACACAACAGCTGCTCGAGACCATCGCGCGAGTGCCAATTGCATATGCGTGATACCTAGCAAATGTACTGTTTCGTGGTTACACATGATTTTCAAAGTCTAATACTGACTTCGTCCTTCAGTAGATATGTCGTGCTACTTGTGACACAGCAGAAAGAAATATGTAAACTAGACGCCAGTCAAGTCTATAGTCGATCTTGCAGGAAGAATTGGGTCAATGGCACCCATGTCTGCTGCTAATGACATCGTGAATGCTGAGACTTGGAACAATGCCTGCAAAATCAGGTTACTTACATGGAACTTTGTGGCGACTGGCTAACTATGCTATTGTCTTGGGCGAGGCGGAAGATTCTAATGGTATTCCGCTAAAGCGTAAAGACACATGCTTAGATGGTTGGCTGTGTCCGCGTATCCGTCCTGATTCTCATGCGAAGGTAGGTAGCGAGACTCAAAAAGACACCCAGAGCAAGGGTACTTTACGGCTACAAGCATGAGTGAGCATGCCTGTGCATACTCGGCAACGTTCAAAATGCGAGCAAGCTGCAGCAGAATGATGTGATGGCTATCAATGGGGTTTCTCCTGTCATTCTGCATTATAATCAGTGCCGTTAAAAGAGCTGGTGTGGTATTGCCTTGAGACAATCTTTGCAACCTGGTCATATTGTCGAACATTCATTTGTTCCTGTTAAAAGATAAACTCATAATGAGTGGCGGTGTGAGAGAAAACAAAGTTTTCCATGACTTCTTTGTCTTCGTGCACCGCAGCAGGATGCATGTTTGATGTGTTTCATAGGGGCACGGCTAGCCTGTGAGAGCTTTGATTTGGACAGCCTCGAGCAGAAATGTTTGTCGAGGTCCAGAATTGTGGCCATTGATTAGCTACGGAAGCAATGAGGCCGCACTCCAACTTGGCAATCGGTTCTGTGAATCATGACCATTTCGATCAATCGACTTTGTCGGTAATTCGGGTTCTGATAACCTCGCATTAAGCCTGAATCGAAACTAGCGAGTCCGTATCATTGGAGGTCTTTAGCCGTGGTTTATACATAGCTATCAGGGTTTGGCTTGGCATCCTTGGGTCCTGGGTAGTTATTGGCCTGAGGCTGTTGACCATGGCGTACTCAGGGGTTGGGATGAAGCAATGGAACCCCAAGTGCATGGATCTCGTCATGTCTACATGCATCTTGAGAAGCTTCAACCTTGAGATGGCGCAACAGAGAGATAGCCGCAACAAGCCAATCAAACACACCAATCGAGAACAACGGACCATCGTACCCTGACGGGAAGCCGAGGTGTTATTAAACGAGCGCACAGGCTCGGCACTTGACCCGTCAGGTTTGAACCAAGCTAAAGTTTGCGGTAAGAGTTGTATTCGAGAATGTTTCCTGACGCCCGAATGGAGAAGAAAGATCAGGTCTTGGATAACCGTGGACTAGACTTTGGACGAAAAAAGATGGGTGCAGATGTAGTACGATGCGTGCTGCGAGGTTCGCCTTGCATGTTTCTTCTTGCGCAATCTGGCAACCTCCGTTGATATAACGACCCTTGGTAACGCATATCGTTCTGGGTAGGATGAGCAGCTCCAGATTTGGACATGATATTTCTCCGTTCATTCTTAGACAGCAGATCGCCATGAAGATGACCTTAGAAATAAAGAAGACGGATGCATCCATCTCCCCGTCATTTGGAGGGTTGGATTATGGGGTATGGGGTTAACCCTCTGATAACCCCTGTCAACTATAAATGAGGAGGAGGGATGATACACCTTAATAAGGGCCGAATCAAGATGCCTGATTCTCTCGCGTGGTAGAATGAGTAACCTGGATCCTCGTCAACGGATAAGACCCAACGACATGACAAAGAGTTGACAGTAAATGTCGCTAACAATCGGCAGCGCAACAAATACTTACTTGTCATAAAATAATGGGTCTAGCAATGCTTTATATCTTCGACTGCCACATTTGTCCATGACGCATGTTCTCAGAAAGAGATGGCTATTCCAGAAGATTTGAAGGTCAATTTATGACAGGCTAAAATAGGTACATAGTACCTGCGAGACATGGATTCATGGACAAAATCATCCACTTGCCGGGTACAGTACTCCGTAGGGTTGGTCGTTATTGAGAAGAGCGCCTTCCCATGTGTGTTGATCAATGAAATGAAGACGTCTCCGATTGGTGAAAGCTCAAGGTACTGAGTAGGAAAGAGCTACCCTGACGGAGGCAAGCACATCAACCTTGGTAGATATGGCTACATTTGTCAAGAGCTATCGTCTCTTTTCTCTAAACTGTTGTCCTCTCACAATGCATTACAAGAGGATAGGTTGTGCAGTACAAATTGAGCCACCAGAGCCCTGGAACCAAGCGCGGCCATCTAAAAAATCCCTGTACTCTGTATGTTGCTTTGAGTTCTTGAGCTGCCATAAAACAGGTAGATTTCGATATTGCTTAAGTGATAACGAAGCCGACTACCGTTCGACCGTTCAACTTGCAGCTGATGGTTGCCGTTGATCAACAACATCAGTTGTACTCTGTAATAGCAATGAGCTTGACCAAAACAAGACATGTATCCTTTCTAATCGATCCGGCCGCTATTTGAAACCTGATCAGCTTCGAGACTTACTCATTCGATTACTCCCCTATCATGTCGATGACTCCGATTTGAAGCTAACAAATGTAATGTCAGGGTTTATAAGTCTTGTGCAGAGACCGGCAAGTTCCTCCTGCATGATAGACGTCAACAACACCCTAGAACCATTCTATCTTCACATTACCATGCAATGTCACTCACCGCGATATCGGGCAGGACAGGAGCCACATCGTAGTCCTGCCGGTGCTTGGCTCGGGACTGCAAGTCCCATGGTCCCCGGTACACCTGGCCGTCTTCCGTTACAAATATATCCACCAGTATCTACGGCACGCTCGTTGTCACAATTGACGATCTTGTTTCCTCATTGAAGCGGGCACCAGTCACGACCGCCATCTTATATCTCGACGCTCTTCGATAAACCTCACTGTAGCACCCTTTCTCAGTCTATACAGTAATATTATGGGTGTGTCTTCGGCATGGAGCCAACAAGACACAGACTCGCTGCAGCACGTTGACCAAATGTCAAGCTGGGAAGGCCCTGGGAGGTCAACGCCGCTAAAGGACCCTTGGTAACTAGCGTGCCCCATATCTGCATGCGAGACGAGACGGACGCCCGCTCTGAGAGAACTTCGGCTGCAAAACACCCACCAATTCAACTCTCTTGGCTCGGCCCTGGTCCACGCACATGCTAACATGGCACACATCTGGCTCGTCAAGGCTCCAGAGACAGGACCGTCCTGCGCCCTTCTGCCGGTACGCCATTGCCATCATGCTAAATTCTGCAGCTAGTAAATTGCTACAAGGCAACAACTTACGGGAACTCTTTGCTTTCCGCCGATAGCTTGTTGATCCCTGACTGGGCCTCTTCCTGTCGTTTCAGGCGCCTCTGGACGCCTACCACCTTGGCATTGAGAAAATTGACGATAGGACACGCCCTGACTCCCGATTGCTCTGTCTGATTTCGGATTCATGTGGTCAAGCTTCCGGGTGAAGTTGGAGAGAGTCTTATCTACCTACTTAAGGGACAGCGACCCAGCTTTCTCAATTCCATTTCATTCACCTATGTTCAAACAGTATCCGATTCTGTTACCTATTCAAATTGGTTCCACCATTTGCACCAAAACGGCCCCAATTCACAAGTTTTGATATTCACCTCCATTTTTTAAACATCGGCCTGGCTAAGCACTTGGCACTTGAAGCACGTCCAGACTATCCTGGGCCTTTACCCCCACGCGCTCGTCAACTCCCACGTTTCTACTCTATCCACCAGCCAATCCGCTTTGCTGAGATTGCCCCAAACGGCAACCGTTCAAGCCATCGACCAACTTCAAGCCTCCATCCTTCACCAATATCCCACATTTATCCCACGCTTCAAACATTACTCTTGACAGCCATGGCCCCAGTCGCTACGGGAGAGACCGCCCCAGCGCATCTTCCCGTTGGCTCCTCAAAGCCGTTGAGCATCAGTGCTTCTGTCTTGCATGGTCCCCGCGATCTGCGGATGGTAAGTCAATCAATATAACTGCCCCAGTTATACATCCAGCCCTATCCGAACACATGCCTGACTGATGACGTGCATCAGGAAACTAGAATCATCGAGGCTCCAGCAGCAGGTGAGCTTCAGATTGCTGTTAAAGCAACAGGTATCTGCGGCTCGGACGTTTCTTATTACAAGAAATTCGCCAATGGCGATCTTTGTGCTTGTCATCCATTGTCCCTAGGTCATGAATCTTCCGGCGAAGTTGTTGCTGTTGGTCCACAAGTAAACGGCTTCAAATTGGGAGATCGAGTTGCTCTCGAGGTTGGCGTTGCTTGTGGAAACTGCGGTACTTGCCGCAAAGGTCGGTACAACCTGTGCAAAAAGTTGCGTTTCAGGAGTAGTGCCAAAACGTATCCTCATTACCAAGGCACATTGCAAGAGAGGATTAACCATCCTGCCGTTTGGTGCCATAAGTAAGTCTGACATGACTCCTACGCCAATAATAGTTTCTAACGTGCGCGCATAGGCTTCCAGAAAACGTCTCATATGAGGCCGCTGCTCTTCTTGAACCATTGTCGGTAGCCATTCATGCAGTAAACCGCGCAAGACCAGAGCCTGGCTCTACTGCTATTGTTATCGGAGCCGGCACCGTTGGATTGTTGACTGCCGCAATGGCTCGCCAATCTGGCTGCACCTCAGTGACTATCACCGATATTGACGCTGGCCGTGTCAACTACGCTGTGAGCCAAGGATTCGCAACGCATGGGTTCGTGACCCCTATCTCACGTTTAAATTCGTCCAACTTCTCTTCTGGAATATCTACGCCTGCAACCGGTGCTTTGACACCTGCGAGCACATTTTCGACAGCAAGCCGCTTTGATGGAGCAAAATCTCTGGCTGCAGACATACTTGCCTCTTCAAACCCCCCTGGCTCATTCATGCTTGAAGAGGATGAAGATGGCGTTGATATCACATTTGAATGCACCGGAAAAGAGGTTTGCATGCACACAAGCTTGTACGCAACCAAAGCTGGTGGTAAAGTCATCATGGTAGGTATGGGAACTCCTATACAGACTCTTCCTCTGTCGGTGGCCCACCTTCGTGAGATTGACATTTTGGGCGTGTTCCGATACTCCAACACCTATCCTACTGGAGTTCGCCTATTATGTTCCCAAGCTGCGAATCCATCTGGCTGTGGTCTGCCTTCACTAGACGGCATGGTGACACATCGTTTCAAGGGGCTTGACAAGGCACAGGCTGCTTTTGAGCTTGCAACACGCACCAGCGACGATGAGGGCAATCTTGTAATAAAGATTGTGATTGAAGCGTGAAGCATCTTTCTCAGTTCATTTTGCAATGCGACACGAATGATAGACATAGATATCCAGGTAGCAGCATGATTTAGTTGCGCGTTCTCGAGGGTCTTTGGAGTTCAAATATTTGATTTTGGTGGTTTTATTAGTCGCAGTCGCAGATTAGGTCAAAAATTGTCCATGGTCTCTTTAAACGATGCCTATCAACTGTTCAAACTGTCTCGAAAAATGACTGTGAAATAGGCGCCCAGATCGTGCAAGGGTGGTGAATACTTTGGTATCACGATATAAAAACTTCACTATATATTCTCGTTTCGCAGCAAGACCCTCGAAACTTCAACTGGGTATCAAGAGGATCATCGACAGCTAGTAGACTCATCGCCAAGGTGTAATCTAGGCATTCTTTGTAATGTCTTTGCATTGGTTATCTATCTCAAACACCTAACGCCGGGCTGAAATGTTTCACGGCAAACTCATCGGAGTGTGTGAGGTTCGTAGTTCTTCGTAACTCGCTCGCAAATGAATATTTTGTCTTAGAGTAGAATGTCACCAGCTCCACGAATATTATATGACGGGTCGGCAAACTCCTGGCCGGGGCCAGGGTTAGGACCAGGACCAGCACCCCGGCGGTGGACAGCCTTTGCATTCTCAACGACGTGGAACTTCTTACCTACGTCGCGGGCTTGACCAAGGTTCTGCACAATGCCGTTTAGAAGTCTCACTAGATTCACATCATTCGCCTCGTGAAGCATTTCCCGCTCGAAGGAGGCTTTGTCGGAAGGAATGACAAGATCTAGACGGCTCACAAGAGCCTGGATCTGACGGAGAACGGTTGATGAAGGTGTGGTGTAATCAGTATCCATACTACCAGGATCAGTTGCATCGTCGTTGACGTAAGAAGGAGGGAGACGCTCAAGATATGTTGTGAGCAGGTGGATTCGGGACTGGAGCATCTTGATGGCATTTGCCTTTGCGGTTAGAGCGGCAATCATTTCATCCTCCTCTGGTGTAAGTGCAACTTCGTCCTCTTGAACAACGTCCTTGTACTCTCCATCATGACTCTCAACAAGCCGGCGCTTTCCTTTGCCATTTGACTCAATAGATAGAGAGGGCTTGTCTTCCTTTGGGGCAGCAACAGCGGCGATGCCTCCTGAAGCAGCGACATAGTTCATGCTAATCATCTCGGTCTCGTCGGTTTCGACAGAGTAGGGTAGCTCTTTGAACTTGAGTTTGAGTGTAGGCTCTCCATCGTCCATCTTCTTATCCTCGCCATCGTTATCAGCTTTGGAATCGTCGACCTCGTAATTGCTTTCGTAGATGGTGAGGGGGAGCCTGCCGCCGACAGAGTGATCGAGGACCTGCTCCGGATGGAAACCAAGTAGTACGGCCGACTCGTTCCAGCCTTGGAGAATTTGGTTATGGATGGACAGGATAGTCGGGGTAGGGCCTGAAGATGGTAGGAGGGTGTACCATCCGACGAGGTCGAGATGTCTATCTTTGTGGACATTGATCACTAGTTTACGGTCAGAGAAATAGAGCGATAGTGCATGCGTGGTGACTAACTCTGTTCCAAGCGTGTACCGAACCGGTCGCCATCAAGAAGGTAACCGCCTTGTGCACTGGGCTCTTGACGAGTGTGAGCTTCGAAAGCATGCTCGATTGTGATTTCGCGGCCATTTTGCTGACCCAACAAGACACCAACAATAGGACCTTCCTGTTGTCGAAGGGTGTGCCGTGTGATATAGTCGGAGATGGTAAGAAGGACGAGAGGGTGAAGGACCGCCTGAAGCTCTGAACCCTTCTGGTTCGAGAGAAGAGGATTGGCGGGGGTCGTGGTGGTGGTCATGACGAACGAGCTGTGAGGAGTGGGCGAGTTGTGGATCGATCGTGTATGAAAATCGGAAACAGTCGTGGAAATTGGTTGGTGTGGATTAGTAGGGGGGTTTGAGATTAAAAGGTCTGGTGTTGAGCGAAGCTATCGTTAGCTTGGCCGATATAGCGTAAAGATGATGAAGGTGAGTTGAGGCGGATTGATCATGCCTTGGGAATAACAATGCCCCGCGCTCATTAGCTCCAGCTCCAGCTCCAGGCTGCTGCTAACGACCTGGAGGTCCATAAGTCAGTGCCAATGGGCAACCTGTAGGCACCTACGTACATAGGTGATTTCAATGTGGGGTTTTTGAATTACGATATCAGGTCGGATCAGAATTCAATTTCCACTTTAATTCGATCTCAGTTGTCTCAGTTGCACAGCGACCCTGAATTTTGCCGCCATTTACGGTTGGACACAACAACATTTTGGTTTGTGCTTGTGCTTCAATGTTGAGAGTGGCCTGATCAAGGACAGGACAAAGACAGGTACAATTGTTCCATTTCTCTTTATCCGGAATTGCATGCCCTGACGTGACCTCGCTCGCTTGATGTAGGAGGCGGATCTACCCATTGTCCCATGCCTTGGTCGGTATTCATGCCCTTGCTGAAGCTTTGATCACCAGGACCTGAGGTCGGATCCATTTGATGCGCCAGGCCCTTTGTTTAAAACTGCTCACGGTTGCAGGTCTCTCGGCAAAATAGATACGGGTACCATGGTGCGCAGCAGGATAGGACAGAACAAGATCCTTTGAAGCGGCATAAACTCTATAGTACTCATTTCTACAGCAAGCGGAAAACTTAATCCCATTTTTTTTTTTGACTTGCAGCAATGCAGAAAGTTAGTAGTAAAATAATTATAATTATTTGTCGCATCTCCACATGCAGGTATGCAAGTACATATGCAAGCAGAAGAAGCAGGCATTTGGTCTGGCTCAAACAATGTGGATTTCTGCTGCTCACTTATCCTCTCTTTCTCCTACCTACCCGAGTCTCACCTTTTCTCCCCCGTCCTTCCTCTTTCTTTCTTTCTTTCTTTCTTTCTTCCTTCCTTGCTCCTTCAATTGCATCTGCGCATTGTCTGGGTCCTTTCTTCTTTCTTTTTCCTCTTCATCTTAGATACTTATCTGTCTAAAATTAATCTGTCTCTGGTTTTGTCTTTATCATATATCATTCTCGCTTCTCCCTTTGCCTTTCTTAGCCCCTCCGCCTCGGCTTGTTTTCACTGGCTGATGAACTGTCTTTGATCTTTTCGGCAAATATCAAATACTCATCTGATCTCTCTTGCAGGATCTCTCTTTCTTATCTGCCTTGAATCTCCAACCCTCCTCTCCATCTTGATTTTGATCTTGATCTTGATTTATCGGTCAACCTTGGGCGTGACCCTCGACTCCAAACTCAATCTTGTCTCACCGCACACTTGCCCAGTCCACTATTGTGCTGTACAGCAACAGAGTGCCATACAATATCGTCGCATTTGGAATATGATCGCCGCCTTTAGTCAAAATACGGACAAAATGGTCCGCGTCTCGACTTCACATAATTTCACCATCACGCCGCCTACTCTCTATCTACCGCCGCAACATACGGATACAGCACGTCTGAGCACCACCATGACCTCTCGCAGTGGGAAGCGTCGCCATTGTGACAGCATCGACAGCGACTCGCCTCCACCAACCAAGAAATACAAACAGGCAACTTCTATCGCTTCGGATGCCTCGACAACGTCTTCAACATCTGCTACGGCCTCTATCGAATTGGACTACCCCCCATTGCAAACAATAAAAACCCCACCCTTCATCAATACATTTCTACCAGCTTTCAGGAGCGTACAGTACGACCGTCCTGCCTATCGATCAATATCACCGACACCGCCATCGCCCAGATCACACTGAATGTTGGATTAGCGAAGATGTTACGCCAAAAGGCGTATTGCGACCCATCATTTCTCTTGTTTAACCAAAAATTGGATACCACTTTGTCTCCCTCTGCAATGTCATGAGGGTAGGGCAGGCTTGTTTTATTGCGCAGCAGTTTAGACGGGGAATTATCCCTCTTTGTTCTCTTCATGTCGATACGAAATACATCGGATCATCTATCCGAAACCCTCAGTCACGAGCCCCGAAATATATATTTTTCGATCTGTATCACTACCGGCGTTGCGTTGCACCCACAGAGGAACACAATACTCTGTATACATCTAGACGGTCATTTTATGGAATAAAAGGTATTCCTGTCATGGATTTTTAATGTTTTAATGTGTTAATGGCAGATATACATAAAGCGGCATGCAAAATACTCAGAATTCCCCCATTTTGATACAGTAAAGAACAGCAAACGCCTGATATACAGCCACTCGTTCCCGTCATAAATCAGTCTCGCCCAATAATTTTTTTCCATTTAGTCCATTTCCCACCACATAACATCCTCCTCTTGATAAGGCACGCTGATTTCAAAATTGCGCTCCATGGTGGCCATGGAATTCTCCATGACTAGACGTTCAACCTGCATCATGGCGTTTCCATCGCCCGTCCGTTTGGCCGCCATGTACTGCTCCACGAGCTCGGCGTTCCGGCTCTCGTAATCCTGCCGAACACGGCGCCTCCGGGCTGCTGGATCACATGCTGCACACGTGTCATTGAGGTGTTGAGTTTTGACGCTGGGTGTACATGACCGTGGGCGTGAACGTGAGTATGGACGTGAAGATGAACGTAATCTTGAGAGGGGCCGAAAGCCACATGGTGTGGCAGTGTTTGTAAAGATGTGACCGCAAGCCATCGTTGTGGTGGTACTTGAGCACATGGCGGGTAGCACCGATTGAGTTTAAAGAGTATGGGACACCGGTTCCTTGAATTAAGAATTAAACAGAGAGGTACAAGTCGTTCACCACGGATGGATGGCGGGACAGAGGTGTAAATATGCTTGGGATTCTGCGTCACCGTGGACTTGACTGTGGACGAACCCACATTGAAGGCTAATTCACAATTCGGTAGATGTTGGTGATGTAAAATGACACCAAATTCCAAGAATTAAGACAAGTTGTGCCTTCTTTTCGAGCCTTTTTACTATTGTAGAGATGGGTCCCCTGTCGAGATTTAGGTGGTGGATGTCGCATGATGATCATGGCACCCGAAGGTCTCACCGCCATCGTCACTCGACTACGCCGTACAGGTCATAACCAAAAAAATGCTAAACAAGACATGAAATCTGCGTCTAAGGATGAGCGATGCACGGTGAGTTGTTACAACAACAAATCGGGTCACGTCCGAGCCATGATGGGTTGCCTGATTAAGGAATATGGATGTGGTGACAACGTGTGCTCATGTCGTGTTATTGATTAAGTATGTATGTAATTACTCTAGTCTTTTCAGCATCACCATGCTATGTATGAGAGGAGTTTGTATACCACGATACTGGCCAGCTTTTCGTAATCCCCCAAGGTTTGATTCCTTTGCATCTCTGTTCGTCTACTCGTCCATCATGACTCCTCCGTCTTTTGCTCCTGCGGGGCGTTACCAGTCTCAGACGACGACTCGGCCTTCTTGGGCTTGATATTTCTCCATTCGACACACAATGAGCAGATAAGTTGGCCCAAAGCCAAAGCCACACCAACAAAGAATATCCGCGTAATTGCGTAGTTGTATGCCTCTGTCACCTGGGAAACATACTGTGATGGCACTATTCTCTTCAGCTCTGTAGCACCAGTCTGAACAAGACTCTTAGAGTCAAGCCCAGGGATGCCCGAAAGTCGCTCCACGAGACGTCCACTGAGGATAGTTTGGCCGACAGACACAAAGATAGCACCGCCGAGTTGTTGACCGAAAAAGGTGATGGAGAGACCAGTAGGGACTTCTTCCTTGGGAAGTGTTGCCTGAATAGCGAGACCGGTGCTTTGCATTCCAAGACCTAAGCCAAATCCAACCAAAAATTGGTAGGCGATCCAGTGCGATGAGCCAGTGTCGGGTTTGAGAGTGGTCAGGAGTCCCTGTCCAATAGACATGATGCAGGGGCATATTATCATCGAAGGGACATAGTAACCAATTCTCTGCGTAAAAGCAGCAGACATGATACTGGCAACCACAAGGCTGAGCACGAGGGGAATGGTATAAACGCCGGAGTCAACCGGGCTGACGTCCTTGGTAGCTTGGACTAGAGGTATGTCAGTAATTGCGCGGAGTGCGTGAATAGGAGAAACTTACACCATAGAGGAACATAGTAGACGGCAACCATCATGCCACCACCAGCAAATAGAGAAATCCACGCGCAAGCCAGCATCGTACGCTGAGTGATGACCTTGACCGGGATCGTCGCCGTTTTGGGCATCTTGATCTGCACAGCAGCAAAGGCAATAAGTGTGACGCCAAACACGACAAAGAGTAGAATGAGTCTCCAGCTGCTCCAGGCGTATGTCGAGCCTCCCCATTGGAGTGCAAGGATGAGGCAAACCATAGATGGCACGAAGAAGAAGGTTCCAAGAGGGTCGAGGCGGGTGATGTGCTCGAGAGCAGGGACGGGTTCACTCTTCTTCTTTGAGAGAGTGTGGAAGAAGAAGAGAAAGATCGAGGCCACGGCGCCAACAGGGAGGTTCATGTAGAAACACCATCTCCAAGTGGCATGTTGAGTAAAGGCTCCGCCTATTAGGGGGCCAGCAACCGATGAGACGCCAAAGACCATACCAAACATTGCTGGACACAGAGTTAGTTACTATGCGAAGTAGTAGAGAGGATTGGGCTGCTCACATTGAAAGATGGGTCGCTTATGTAGAGGAACCATGGGGATGATAGACATCATTGATCCTGTCATTATTCCCGCTGCGCCAATGCCAGCAATAGCTCGCCCAACGATGAAGGCAACTGAATTCGGTGCAGCTCCGCAGATAGCGGAACCGATTTCAAAAGTCAAGATACAGGCCAAGAAGGTCTTCTTCAGGTCATAAAAGCGGTAGATGCGACCAAAGATGAGCTGGAAAGCAGCGGTGGTGAGCATGTAGGCGGAACCATACCACCCTATATCTCCCAGACTCTGAAAGTCATTTGTTATCTGGGGGATGGCAGTTGCAATGATTGTGCGATCCAGAGCAACAAGTAGCATAGCAGCAAAGACAGAAATAATGATGAGCCAGAACTTGAGCGTCTTTGGCTTATAGTTTTCTAAAGCTTCCTGGTCAAAGGCTGGGCCTGGAGTTGCAACTTCGGCTTTGGAGGTGTCTGTGGGCTGTTGCTGTTGTTGGAAGGCATTCTTATCAGATCCAAGGCGTTCATCTTGTGCAGGGCTGTAGAGAGTTTGTTGTTCGGTTGAGGAGAGTGAGTTAATTGACTTGCGCTCTGGAAGACCAGAGTCTGTCTTCTCAGAAGATGACATGGTTGGAGTTCTCAAGGCGTGGATTTGTCAAGGTAGTCAAGTATATACTAGATAATCTAGTAGTTGTTCAGTCAAAGAGACACTGTTGGAGATGCTGAGTAGAGTATGAATATAATTGCTGGTCTGGGTATTATCCTAGATATATATCTACACCACGAGGTAATCGTCGGACAGACTGAGGCCCGAGCCATGAAAGGAGATGAAACTAGTGTCATACTCTGGAGGAGACCAGCGATGCGAGATGCGATTACTCGGTCGAAACTCTTTAGTCTTTTTCGTAAAACATAGCAACAATCCACCGACGAATATTGGTTTGAGATGAACAAACCCCGAAGGTGAAGGATGAATCAATAGGTCGGATCCCGGAGTGATGAAGCTATACCCCATTGAGAAATCAAAGTCGCGAACCTGGCAAGAAGGTCCCCTCCTCGGGACCGACGGACACGAGCGCTCTTGCCTTCTTAACTTGAACAACTCTCGGCCAATTCCTACCCTTTTGCTACCCGAAAGTCCTCTCTCTGAGAGTATTCGACTCCTTTTTTCTTTTTTTTTACCCCGTTTTCCAATCTGCTATATCCCATTGCTGCTTCACTGGCATAGCGGTACCGATATCTTGTCAGCAACAGAGAGGGGGGGCTAGCTAACCACCCAATCACCCTTCCAGATTCTCAATAATCCCCTCATGTCAAAGCACGGCCTCCAAGCGAAGTAAACTACCTACTAAGGTACAGTAAGCTCCCGTGCTGTAGCTTCGGGCCCGACGGGGAAGATCAAACAAACACTCACTCGCAAAGTGGTGATCCCTTGTCTTCAGGACCTGTCACTGGCTGAACATCGAATCAATAGCATCTGTTCCCTACAGAAACGGTACATCACGGTCGGTACCTTGATCAGCTGTAGGGCTGATCCAAGATTTGACGCAGCAGGTCTGTTGATACTGACTCAGCGGGCGCCTCTTTGGGACTCGTCTGCGCACCATTTGTTTGGTAGCACACATACAGCTGTGCTGTTGGTGTGCATTGTTTCAGTGCCCACCACCCAAATACTCACTCACTCCGGCCCGACAACTGCTTTGCTATTGCGCTGCAGGCTATAGTATCCACTCTATCGGGTCCAAACACTCCGGCTCTTGAGACCTTCTCACCCGGACTCCGGCAAGGCTTGCCATGCCCTATCCGAATGGCATCCCCGGCGTCCCTGGCCCGGCCCCACAGCACCAGCAGCAACTTCAAGACCCTTCCGGCCTCAAGTTGACTAGAGGTACCAGCTGTGTTCTCTGTCAACAACGCAAGGTTCGTTGCGACAAGAATAAGCCATGCGCCAACTGTGTCAAAGCAAAGGTTGAGTGCCGGGTTATACCTCCTCAGCCCCCTCGCCGCAGGAAGAAGCGTCTCCAAGAAAAGGACCTTATCGAGCGTCTCAAGAAATATGAAAATCTCTTGGCCGAGCATGGAGTCAAGGTTGATGCTATTGGTCATGAGCTAAGGCCTGATGGCCCCCCGGGCGAGGATGTTGATGAGCTTGAAAACGACTTTGAAGGCCTCAAGACGACCCCTGAAGCTAGTTCGTCCCCTGCTCCGTCCAACGCAGAGCAAAAGTACGCACACTGCACATCACATCTATACACGGGTATTGAATCATATGTTAACATTTCTGTAGGACCGGCGGAGGAGCCTGGTTTTCTTATCACAAAGAGGTATCTTGTTCAAATCTCCCACCGGCGTAACATGGCACCCGTCTAATCGCTTAACAGTTTCGGGCAAGCGAGCACATGCTCCAAGATTCGTCCGATGAAGAACCTGAAGTCGGATCTACCATTCATCGTGCTTTTGATCGCATGTTTGCAACTAACGGGTTTCCTTTCATCATAGGGAGTGCCCCTGTCCCTATCTCTAACCTCCATCCTTCCACTATACACATTTTCCAACTATGGCAAATATACATCGACAACATTAACCCGTTGCTCAAAATCACACATGTTCCCACTGTTCAAGGACAGATCATCGAGGCGAGTTCCGATGTCGAAAATGCACCCAAGAACATTGAAGCCCTCATGTTTGCCATGTATCTCATGGCAATCACGTCCCTCGAGGAAGCCGAAGTTTACAGGAGATTCAACGAAACAAAAAAAGAACTATTAGCGAGATACCATGCCGGTACTCAGCAAGCACTTACAGAAGCTGGTTTTATGCGAGTCAATGATCCTATTCTGTTACAGGCATATATCCTCTACCTAGTAAGTTTGTCCTGGGTGTCAGATTCCTGAGTTATGTGTTAATTTTTGCCAAGTTTGCTGTCCGATGGTTCGTTGATCCTCGTCAAGTCTTCTGTTTGATCGGGTTAGCTGTTCGTATTGCTCAGCGGATGGGCTTTCATCGAGATCCAGCACAGTTTGGTCTACCGCCATTTGAAGTTGAGCAACGCCGTCGACTATGGTGGACACTTGTGGGATATGACCGACGGTTGGGAGAAATGGCTGGATCGACAGTTACCGCCCTCTCTACCGGCGGTGATTGCAAGATACCAATGAATGTCAACGACTCGGACTTGCATGTCGATGGCAAAGAATTTCCCACTCCTCATACCGGACCAACTGAAATGCTTTTCTCTTTAACAAGGGTTGAACTCGCAATGGCCGTCTCAAGCGATAGCAATCGTGACAGCTTCAAGATGAACAACACAGACAAGAACCCTGCAGGGGCAACTGCGAACAAGAACCAGGCGATAATCCGGCTTGCTGGTCAAGACGGTCCTGAGTATACTCTTGATGGTTACTGCGCACATATTGAGGGCACATACCTCAGCCAATGTGACCCTAAAATCCCCCTGCACTTCTTTACTCTTACAATGACTCGCCAAGCCTTGTGTAAGATGCGCATCATCAGCTTTCTTGTTCGAATGCACAGCAACTCTGATAATGTTCCCCTCAAGGAGGTTGAGAGGGACAGTCTTTTTCTTCAAGCTACACAGATGATCGAGTACGATAACATTGTTCAGTCCTCCGAGTCACTGCGTCCATTCAAGTGGTACTCCATGCATCACTTCCCCTTCCCTGCGTACATGTTCCTTGTCCAACAGCTGCGACATCGCGTCTCCGGTCCCATGGTAGAACGTGCATGGGACGCTATCGAGAAGAACCACGATCTACGTGGTCTCATGAACAACTACCATAACCCTATGCACATGGCATTCGGTGGCCACTTTGTCAAAGCTTGGGATGCACATGAAGCATCCCTTCTTGCTGCCGGTCGACAGCCGCGGAGACCAGCATTTCTCGCTCCTCTGCGTGAACGTGTCGCAGCGCGTCGTCGTGCAAAGCAGGAGAGACGACAAGCTCCGAATTTATCTCAACCTCAAATCGGCATCCCACAAGTTGCGACGCCTTCTTCTACGGGCTTTGCCCCATCTGTTGGACAAATGACCCCTGGAACCCACAGCCAGCGAGCAAACTCAGGCTCTGTTACCTCAAGCGACGAGCCTGGAGAGATGGATTGGACATTTATGATGTCAGGCTATAACGATACCGCCAGTTTTACCCCAATGGGTGGATTTGGAAGTTTCAGTGGTGGCATGGGTGGAGGAATGCCTGGTATGCCGCCCGGTATGGGAGGCATGGGACGCGGCCCTCCCCCTCCAGGTGGCAACACGTTTGGAAATTAACGACAAGAGCGAATGTATTGCTATATAATAAGTGCATCAGTGTACTTTCTTCTTGGCTCATTCCTCTTTTTTATTATTCTTTTGTTTTGCTTTTTTTACGAAAGGAAACTGTACCTCCTTGAGCCAGATCTTATGGGATGTTTGCTTGTCAGACATGGTTATACAGCAACATGTCTTGTTTGCTTTTTCCAGCACATACTTACACCTTATGCCCCTGTACACTCAGAGAAAAGATTTATTAAACGGGAATGACTGCAATGATAGCACCAAAAAAATACGGGTGCTTACATATATACACACACACATATATAAATACTGGGTTGCCTTTGATATGGACTGGCATGAGGTGAATTGTAAACGTGCTTCTATCCAGCAGGTACTCGCAGTCTTCTTTCACTATCTCCAATACAGATTCTTCTTTAGAGAGAAAAAATAAGGAACAGGCCTGAGGGCACTAATTCTTTTACACTTGTTCAACTTCAAGCTCTCGACAGTAGCAAGCCTCGCAAGCTTAGTCAGCGGGGAAATAGTATGTATATGCAAGGACCCCAAGACCCCTCCACATTGTGTTACATTGCTGTTTCCTGTTTCGATGCCTGGCATGAGCCACGGCGAGCTGATTAGTAGTGCTATATGACGGGTCATTGTTTGCTCTTGTGCTGCGTTTCAATAACCAGAAGGTCCATGTAACGTAACCTTCATCCATGCCACCCCAGACACTAGAATCACATAGCCTGGCATCCGATTTGGCTGGCTAGCTAATCGTGCAAGTCGAGCAGAGATGCAAGCGTTATGCGTACTGATAGCTATCAACCTCGGTTGGAAAGACCACCATAGGGGTTCACCATTATAATGGAAGTCTCTCTGCTCGACTATCAGAGTGGCTTCTGCGCCCAGCAATCGATCCAATCGAGCTTTGCATGGATGCGCGTATTGTTAAAAGTTTCGAAAATGCTATGCCAAAGCTCATGTGCCTCTTCCTCTGTAAGCCCCATAATATTTGGACGATCAAGCATGGCTGTAACCCATTCTTCAAGAATATTCTGGGTGAATATTCCCATCTCTCTCATTTTTGCCTCCTGGTGCCATCGGCCTACAGGTGTGAATGCGTGTCGCTCGTTGACATTGATGAAGCCGACATCAGCGACCGTTTGAACGATCTGGAAAGGGAAGCGTAAATTCCAGCCATACAATTCAGTGAATGGGCCCTCGACGAGTCGGTAGAATTTGTTCATGGGGTGATCATACCCAGCGGTGTCGTCGTCAGAAAACACGAAAGGGACAATCTCATGTATCTCGATCCAAGCACCTGGTTTCAGTTTCCTGAGATCATTTAGTTGGTTGTTATAATGAGAAGGTTACAGGCATCACCACTCACTCAAAAGCCCTTTCTAATAGTTGCCTTGGTTTACGTAGTGTTTGTAGCACAGCTCGGACATGGATTAAATCTGCATCTGCATAGATGTTCGTCCAAGGGCGGTTTTCGTCCTCAAGGTCTTCCACGCGGAATTCGACATTCGGAGGAGTCCAATGTGGTTGGATTGGCGAGAGGTCTGTTCCTATAACACGTGCACTGGGAAAGTTCTCCGCAACTGACATGCAACCCGGGTCAATTCGAGAGCGCTGCCATTGGGGCAAGGAAGATACTTACCATCTTGTGCCCACATACCAACACCGGTACCAAGGTCGACAATCTTCTGTGGGTTATCACCAATCGGAGCGAGGAACAGCTCGCCATCCATAAGATAGTCCAAATACAGCTTGTGCTTCAAGCCCTCACGAACTTGCTCGGCATCATCATTCGGCAGGCCGTAGCGACCACGTAGAAAGCCTTGATAACGTCTGACAGATTAGTGTTGAACATAAGATGCCATGTATGTCAATTTTCTACCTACCTCCCGTGTTCGTATGAGTAAAGTTCCCTCGTGTTGACAGATGTGAATTCGGAGGTTGCTATAGAATCTCCGTAGTCCGATGTTGGGTCTTCTTCGGAATCATTGTGATCCATTGCTGAGGAACTTCTGCTTCAAGACCCTTCTGGTGAGTTGTGCTCGAGAAGAGACAATTGTGGTAAGAGTATGGTATTGTTTGACGGGGATACATGAGAATGCGGCGTTACCCTTCCAGATCGGTAGCAACAAGCCAAGGGGAGGGCAATATAAAGGTGATAATAATAACAGCTTGCCTGGGTGGTGGTGGGTCGAACGTATATGCCGGTGACTGATACCCAGGCTTGGTCCCGAGTGGAAGGTACGGTATGTATGCCACAGGGAAAGCTTTATTGGCAATGTGGATAGAATGAGACGTGACCGGAGTTTGGAGTACTGACAGTAGTACACAGTATCAAGTGTGCCAACAAAAGCTCACAATATGCACCCAGCTAACACTGACAATGGGGAGTGGTTGAATGTGAGGTTGCACAGGACCCAGCAATCCGGACTGTGTGGCAGGTGCCGGTTTTAATGCTCACAAACAACCAATACAATGAGGGCGAACAAGGGCGGTTCCCAGCACAGCGGAATGGAGGGCGGAGGAAGACCCAGAAGACTCCCGAGAGGCCGGTAAAGTTGGGGTTTTTGGCGTGGTTGGTGCTATGAATTGGCTCTTGAGACAAGCGGCGTGGACCAAGCCATCGGGACAAACCGAAACTCCTTTGAAAAGAGTTCACAATGATCGGCGACCGTAATGCAACCCAGTTGCGACGTGGTCGAACTTGCGAGCTCGAGGCAGATAGATAGATGCAAGAAAATTGGCTATTTCATGCACAGCAAGGATGGCAAGGGTCCGCGTAGTAAGAACTAGGGCTTTGGTTGACGGTCTGAACCCGCGTACATATGATGCGTGGAGACTGAAGCTGGAGACAGGCAGCTGTTCCACTATATGTATAGATGGCACAGTGCCCAATAGAGAGGTGGACTTGTTGAAGTTTTGAGTCTGAGAGGGATCCGGTAACTCTAATACCATGTTGGATCATGCCAATAGCTCGATAAATCCACTGCCCCTGGTCATAATTAATTGACGCAGTCAGAAATAAGGCCTGTCCGTCACCAACTTTGCTCTGAGGGAAGTGCGGTGCTACGTTGTAACTTTGATGCAATGACTAGGGACCCGTCAATGTCTCCATTTCTCCTGCTGCGTACTCGAGTGGCTTCGGTCCGCAACAATAAGGTTAGTGCTCCGTCTTGCATGGGATGCCTAAGTGTCGGTGGGTGCGGGCCGTAATACCACAGCTGCCATATTGGATCGAAACCATCAAGCTCCGACTGGAATGTGTCTGCAACCCCGGGCAGATAAATCCCGTACCTACAATATCTAGACCTTATCGTGCGCGATAGCGAGGAAAACACCACAAGAAAGAGTCTTGAGCTTGGTTGCGGTAACCGATATGCACCCGGAGAGTAGCATAATGCACACTGAACAAAGGGAGACAATGCGCAAATCAGAGACCTCGGCGTTGCTGTGCCCTACTCAAGCATTGCAACTTTGCAAGCTTGGGTACGGATAAGCCATGACGGTATCCGTATCGTTTTGACCGATCTTTGGTGAGCTTGTTCTTGCTTAATAAGAAAGTCCGGTGTGACAAGTTTCTCGGTAAGGAGAGAGAAAATAGTGCTCTTTTTCTTTCCTGTTCTTCTTCTTCTCCTTCTCGGCGATTTGAATATCATCAAGAATAGGTAGGTAGAATGAACAAGACAAAGTTGAATAAAGTGAGTTATACAGGGGAAGTAGACGGATAAGCACCTCTTCCACCTGTGGAGTACCTGCCTACTGCTACCTAACATCCCAAACTAGTAGTATCTGCCTCAGGAAGGTACCTATGTATGTATTTGCACCTGCCTACTACCTTATTAATCCTGTACTCCCATGGATTACAAGTTCGAATGCCCAGATTTGATATCAAACCACTTCTAGGTATCTGAAGCATCTTTGATCAGGAAACCTATTCGTTGTGGCTTGTTCTCACAGTGAAACTTATGCATGCTTATAGGCTACCTCCTTGGTGCCCTATTAGCGACTTGAGTGTACCTATGATCCATGGCTAAATCTATGCAGTAATTGTGTCTTTAATGGAAAGTACTTAAAATGGAAGGAGGGGCAGTTGCCAGAAGTTGTTCTCGTCCTCCTTTCGCGTGTGGCAGCATTGGCCAATTTACTAGGGCGGGAAAGCGCGTCATTCAATCCAGTCGCGTCGCCAAAAACACGTCCACCCAAATTGAATCTCAATTCGACGTCAAAGCAACGCAGCTAGGGTCTCCATTGCATTGGTACTGATATAACATAACGATAAAGTTGCCTTTACTTGTTCGTCTCGAGCGCGCGGTACTGGCCTCGATCTTGTCATATTAATTTCTGGTATACACTCAACACAGTCCCTCCTTATCCCATATATTCTTTCGTCCCAAATTCTTTCAAGCAATATCTACTTTACGCGTCCCGCCTTCACCCCTTGGCAACCGACCTGGACCCAGCTATCCTCGACTATACGCTCATGAAACCTGTCGCACATAAACATAGCGACCTGACCGCTGTCAATTACTCGCAATCATGTATCTTCCACGGTCCTTGATCTCGAAATTATACATTCACCTCCAGCAAACACGACACCCGCTCTCCCCACCCGTACTTATTCTAGTCGCCCTCGAACCCGATGCTCTTTGTGCTTGCCGAATCCTTACTCGATTGCTCAAACATGACTATATTCCCCACAAGATCCAGCCCGTTTCCGGATACACCGATCTCGAGAAAGCCGGACGAGAATTGGTCATGCCCATGATGGAGTCTCAGGGTGGCAGTGGTGGTATCGTTGTATGCCTCGGTGTAGGAGGCATGGTTGACTTGGGCCCATTGCTGGGACTCGAATCCGAAGGTGATGATTCTCCTTATGGCGGCGTAGAGGTTTGGGTCATGGACGCACATCGGCCTTGGAATCTTGGAAATGTTTTCGGCGGCTTTCCCCTTGACCCAGCAACCGAGATATCATCCTCGTACCAGTCGAGGAGCCCGCCTGGAGTCGATGGGGGGAAGATCACTCGAGTATTCAATCCTGGTAAAGGTGGCATCATCGTTTTCGACGATGGCGATATCGAGGAGGATATGGAGGCTGAGCGCACCGCGTACCTTGCTCTAATAGACATGCCCGAGATTGATGATGATGGTGACGACTTGGGAGACACCGATGATGAGGACGAGACCGACAATCACGTTGACGAGGAACCTTCGCACGCTGGTCAAAAACGAAAAAGTTGGTCAGATGGAGAGGACGATAGTGATGACGACAGGCCCCGACAACGTCGACGGAGTAACTCAGTAAGACTGTTTAGCCATTTTCAATCAGACTTCACTAACGCCTTCGCCTAGTCTAGCTCAATTCCAGAATCACCACGACGTCCTCAGCAAAGGGGACTCCTCTCCTTACAGCAACTCGATGTCGGGCTGTCAAGCGATCCAGTCGAACCCCCCTCCGGAGCTCAACCACCTGCAGGTCCATCAGCTCGCGCACTACGGAGACGGCTATTGCAAGTGCGAGAGAGAAACGAAGCCATCCTCCATCAGTACTACAAAGTCGGTTCCTCTTTCTCAGAACCGTTATCTTCGATGATGTATTCGCTTGCTTCCGAGCTTGGTAGAGAAGACAACGATCTCCTATGGCTAACGATAGTTGGAGTTACGTCCATGGAAATCTATGGTCGCTCATCAGCAGGCGTTGCTGCACCTGTCAGACATAGCGACAGGAGTCGTCTGTCAGGCTGGCTGGGAATTCGGGGAACCAGAATACGACAACTTCTTCGGGACGAGGTGAGGCGACTAAACCCTCCAGAGATTACAAATGGGCGTGTTGCTATAGAAAATACGGGTGTGATTCCCACCACGGCAAGAAACCCGGAAGACACTGGAATTCGATTGTCCCCTGAGCCCAGATTTCTACTTATTCGCCATTGGAGTCTTTACGACAGCATGCTGCATTCGCCGTACCTTTTTTCACGCCTAAAAACCTGGAGTGAGACGGGAATTAAGCGGCTTCACAAATTACTTGCAAAAATGGGAGTCAGTCTTGCTCAATGCAAGCAAAGCTATACTCACATGGACATGATGCTGAAGCGAGAGCTGAGAGCGAAATTGCTTAAATACGGCTCACTTTATAACCTCGACGAGATGGTGCCATCGGTCGATACAGACGGTAAGGATCGTGCTGGCGCCAAAGATGGATGGGGCTTCGTTCGAAGTTGGGGCTGGCGCGCAACATTGAGCGCTCAGGATGTGGGAGTTGTCATTGGTGCCCTTTTGGAAGTTGGCAAGCATGCTCAGCACGATGATTCCGCTATGGCTGGGCGTCAGGATGGTCGAGAAATAGAGGAAGAAATCGAACTTGCCGCTCAAGGGCAAGAATGGATTGATCGGTTCTGGGAGGCATACGACGCGCTCGAAAAGTAAGTGTATTATCTCCTGAAAGTCCAAAAACACGCCCGCTAACAATCAAACCAGTATCGACGCGCTGAAAGCCGGACTCCCCACTGCTCAATTCCTTCACCGAGCAATCTATCGTACAGGGACATCGCTCATTAACAAAAAGCAGATCAAACACCTCCGCGCGTTTCGCATGTGCGTGATCAAGGAGGGGCCTGACGTCTCGCTTTTCACTCACCCCGCAGCGCTCACCAAACTATCGCTTTGGGTCGGCGAGGCTCTAGCTGAACAAGAGAGAGAGGCTCACGGTAAGCTCTCGCACGGAGGCCGTGGTACACCACTTGTCGTTGCCAGCCTCAACGAGAAACGAGGTGTGTATGTCGTGGTGGGCACAGGTGGCGGAGGTGGCCCCAACACGACATTACTTGACAGAGAGGCCGCGAAGAAACGCAAAGCCGAGAGAGAAGCAAAGCTCAAGAAGAAGGAAGAGTCACGTCTAGCGAAGCAAAAGGTTCGAGAGGACAAACGCGCAGCTCGACAAGATGCGGGTGATGATGATGACGAACTCGAGACAGAGTCAGAGGATTCTGACAGCTCAGACTCCGATGCGTCAGATGATGAAGACATCGAGCACGAAAAGGGATTTGGCCTGAACAAGTTCGGCATTGCATTTCAAGAAGTCGTGTCAGAAACTAACACACGGGTGCGGATCGATAGCTTCGAGCACTGCGTAGTGGAAGTGAAGAAAGAGGATCTTAGCGGGTTCCTTGAGAGTTTGAGCACGAAGGCTGTTGTAGGCTGAAGAGCACGCTGGCAACGGCAGTTGTCCAGTTTAATGACTATATGTGGATGTCGTCTCAGGAGATGCAGACGGAACTGTTTCTTTATTGGATTGGATGTTCTCAGGGCTGGCAGATGGATAGGAGTAAGGCAGCATCATGATTTGGGAAGGATAGCATGCATGGGCGGGACTGTGGTTAAGATACCTCGGTTTAAAATCTACCTGTAGTTTATTTCAAGCACTGAAATTTTTGGATTCCAACATTAATAAACACTTGATCCAGAGAAACGAGTAGGTCACATGTGCGAAGAGATTTGGTGTTTCAATAGGACAGCAGGTAGCCGAGCTCTACACAAATGAGCCGATCGGCAGGCAGAGAATATGTGATTCAAGCTGATAGATATGGTTGGTAAACCCTGTTGTCCGTGGTTGTCACGAATCAATAAAGACATAGGACAATCGCCGAGGGTCTAGATAACGGGCAGGGGTCAGGGGGTAGAAGAAAGGGGAGAAGAGGCAGCCAGGCTGAGTTGCTGTAGCCTTGTAGGTAGCATGTCATTGTGAGATTCTGCTTGGAAGCTGGCTCGGGAAAAAGTGAAGGAGTAGCTTAGCTATTAGTCGAGGTGGGCTCAGCAAAAAGCTTATTGAAGATAAAGTGGTATGGCGCCGACTTGGCGCAGATGAGATAACATCTCTGCGGCGCATAGTAGTTACATGGACGCTAATGTAAATCGACGTTCTGTCGTTCCTTTCTACATATTGTAAATGTCTCGCCCAGCTAACGTTGGCTTAGTTCGTGCTGATTGAGCTTCATCAAAGTCACAGGAAGGAAGTTGGGTTAGAGGCAGCCAAATGCGCGCCAGTAAAGACAAGCCTCAGCATCGATGGCAAGAGTAAATCAAGAAATAATCAGAAACCAGACTACCTGGACAAAGAACCGAGACCTGCCTGATTGGAGCCATCTATGATTGTTGGTATAACACAGCCACACGCCACTCCACTCCATGTGAGCGGACAACCCGGCTTGGGGGGTATTGGAAAAGTTGGCTGCTAGAAGTACATGTATAAGACGAAATTACTAAGTCAGTTTATGCTGTCTAAACCAGGCACTTGGGCTGTTTATTTTTATACCTTATAGCTTGGAGGCCAACTTTTTCTGTTATCCACTAGCCCAGTCGCCACGCTTTGAGAAACCGACAAGATACATAGCCTCTTTAATCGTTGCTGTGACTACACAGACTATGGCTGCTTAAAGAGGCAGCTGATTATATACACCCATGTATAATTGTGATTTGGAAAGGATCATCCCGTTTCTTGCCATTCTTGAGAAAGAGAAAGATTAAAAAGACGGAATCGGCATTGAGTTTGTTGAGGCGGTTGTCGAGTCCCATTTATTAGCTACGATTCGTCATTGATGATGATGAAGATTGATGGAAAGCCAGATTTCTTTCGGGTCAAGTTGTGTCGAGTTCCATAGCATAAACTTGCGACTGGCCAATCACAATACAGTCCATCCACAGGCTGGAGACGTCTTACAGGGTGTGGAAGCTGTGGCGGGGCAGGCTCTAAACCTCTAAACCTCCAGACTTCCAGAACCCCGCCCCCACTATATTGAGGTGGGCTGCCCAAGGCATTGCCCTCTATAGGTGTACTAAGTGAGACCCCTAAGTCGTGCCCAGCGGAGTGCCTGGGCTACTGGAGAATTCCCTAGAAGACCGGGCAGGACCACCTAGGTACCTATGGGGTCTACTCCGGCGGAGTTTGTTCTCGCCCTCGTGCCCGTTGTGTTCAGGCCGGCTCTTTCCCACCCTTGCCTGCACACTTCTTGCCCGTCCATCCTTTCAAGGCAGTGAGTGACCTCCACTTCAACTTAGTAGACTAGTAGCTTACCAGTTATTTACTCCATCTCCTCTTGTTGCCTGCTCTACAGTCAGTACTCGACTCGGCTGCATTACTTTTACTCTACTTTACTTTCCTCTCCCTTAAACCACTAAGTCCTCTTCATCTTGTTCCTCCACAAACTTGCGACTGGACCCTTCTCCTTCTACGCCTCTCGCACCACGCGACACGACACGACCTTGAGAGCTTGACTATCAGCCCCTCACTAAGCGCTTCGCTCTTATCCCTACACTCCGGCTTTCGACGTAACCTATTTCCTCCCCCAATCCTCTCGACATCGACTTCGATATCGTCGTCGCCTTCTCCAATACTTTCTCCTGCGCAAGCGACACTTCAATACGCTGAGACTGTCCCTGTCCTTAGCAACTCAGCTTTCAGTCCCTCGTTTCTCTCGAGATAAAAAAGACTTTCCCGAACCGTCCAACTTTAGTTCAACCATCGCGCAATTTCGCGCTCTACCTTTACTCGCCGACAACGACCCCAAGTCTAAAACGTCATGGGTAAATCGTAAGTTCATTCTCGACACATTTCTGTTGTTTTCCCCAGTCGCTTCATGGCGCTGTCCCGTTATTTGTCGCCTCCGTGCCATCGAGGTAATGTTGCGTCACTTGCAGCCAGAATCTCATCGGGCGCAAGCGCATTTGTCAACTTCGGATCCCCACGGAAGCTAGAGACCGACGTCATTATACCTTGGGATCGGCCTCATCGCAATGATAGCTCATCACTAACCATCTTCGTGCTTATTCAGACAGTCCAAGCTCTCTCAAGATCAGCTTGTTGAGCTTCAGAAGTCTACCCATTTTGATAAGAAGGAGCTGCAGCAATGGTACAAGGGTAAGTTCATATCCTCACCAGGCCTCCCGCGTGCTTTGCACTGCCCACACACCAAACATCGGCACCTTCGCCACATGAGGATAGTTGCCTAACATCAACTCTAGGTTTCCTTAAGGACTGCCCGTCGGGTACGCTCACCAAGGAGGAGTTCCAGAAGATTTACAGACAATTCTTCCCTTTCGGAGATCCGAGCTCATTCGCCGACTATGTATTCAACGTGTTCGACAGCGACAAGTCCGGTACTATCGACTTTAAGGAGTTCATTTGTGCGTTGAGTGTCACCAGCAGAGGCAAGATGGAAGATAAGCTGGATTGGGCATTCCAGCTGTATGACATTGATGGCGATGGCAAGATCAGTTATGATGAGATGCTGAAAATTGTCGAGGCTATCTACAAGATGGTGAGTGTACTCGCAGCTCTCCAGCAGCGGTCTTATATTCTCTGAAAACTCGGAGTCATAAACAATGCAGCCCGTAACTAACGATGCTTAGGTTGGCTCCATGGTCAAACTACCCGAAGACGAAGATACCCCCGAGAAACGAGTAAGGAAGATCTTCCGCATGATGGACAAGGACGAGAATGGCAGTCTAGACATGGAGGAGTTCAAGGAGGGCAGCAAACGGGACGAGACCATTGTCTCAGCGCTATCCCTCTATGACGGTTTGGTATAGTAGAAGCAAAGGTTCTATCGGCAGCGACATGCAAAATACGAACAAGATGGGAAGAGAAAGGAGAACAACCTGGATGAAAAGAAGGATCAACGGATGCCATAGTTAGTTGGCCAGGAGTGTGAGGAGCTATTGTCTTTTTGCTTTTCCTGTTTGCCCTTGATACAAGGGCACGGCTTCTTCTTTTGCGGCGGTCTTGGAGAGGCCCATGATTATGAAATAAATCGCTGTGCAATTTTCAAAACTGGGTGTTTGTTTTGTTTGAAGTGTGAGTTATGGACAGAATTGATCCCTTTATGGATCGCTTATGAATGCTCGTTTGCTTTGGGAGCTACCCTGAAGTCTAGTTTTGATGCAGGTCTTATGTGCATCCTGAAAGCTGCTGATGTTCACAGCTGGGTTGGGTGAATTGCTTTACAGCCAGTACGGCAAACGAAATCGACAGTCTTTTACTCAAAGCAAATATAATCTCTAAAAATGTCCAGCTGAGAAATAACTGATGTGGTTCAAGACTTCGGGGGTCCACCTATACTAACCCCATAATTAGTAGCTTCCATGCTCGATATCTAATATCGCATCAGATCCTTACAACACCGTAACACAAGCAGAGAAAAATACAAAGATTTTGCATTTGTCCTATACCAGAAAAATTATAAAGTGCATAAGTTTACCACTGTATACTAACCATGGTCATGGAATTTATAAACGAATTGCTCCCAAACCTGGAGCCAGAAGTTCAAGACGCGGAAGAAGGTGAGTTCAAACATCCTTCACTCGAGTGTAAACCTCACTAACACAGATAGAAACCTTTTATCTCTATGCTCAACCTATCCCGTCTATGAATCTTGGATTTATAGACGCTCACGCTACTTCAGTCGATGTTTCAGTAGGAGACCAGGATTTCACCATTCATCAGTCTCCTACTGTTCTCTCATCAACACGATCAGGTGGCACAACTGGAGCAGGTGAGTCTCATCGTACCTCTTACACACGGATAAACGCTGACTTTATTCCACAGTGATCTGGAAGATAGCGCCGACATTCGCCACCTGGCTCTCGTCTCCTTCAAACCCAATCTTGACCAAGATCAATCTCACAAATGCCTCCATTCTTGAGCTCGGCTGTGGCATCTCCCCCCTGAGCGCCCTAGCACTTGGCCCGCGTGTAGCCCGCTATGTTCTGACCGACCAGTCTTACGTCCAGCGTCTTCTGCAGAGAAATATCGACGAGAATTTCTCTTCGGCGTTTAGCTCGGGAACGTCTACGCCTACGGGTGGACGGGGCAGGAAGAAGCGCAATGCTCATGGTCCCTTAGCCCCTCAGTCGAATATTCGCTTCACAACGCTTGACTGGGAAACAGATGAAGTCACACCTTCTTTGGTTGGTTCTGGCGACGCTCGTAGCTTTGATGCGGTTGTTGCTTGTGATTGCGTGTACAACTATGCTCTCGTGGACCCTTTTGTTCAGGCATGCGCGGATGCATGTAGTCTAAGGCTCTCTGACTCTGCGTTGAGTGATAGTGATGAGAGGCGGCCATGTATCTGCGTCATTGGGCAACAACTTCGCAGTGACGAAGTTTTCGAGTCATGGCTCAAGGCATTTTCAGCCTCGTTCCATGTCTGGAGGGTATCAGACAACGCACTCCCCGAAGAGCTGCGATCAACAGCGGGATTCGTTGTGCACGTCGGCATACTCCGTGAAGAATTGAAATAAAACGAGCACTCACAGATATTGAGTCAAGGCATCTGTTCATCATGATAGCGACTGGTCACTTTGTTTAATTCAATAACATCAAATATCATATTCAGTACATTCTCACATTCGCGTTCGTTCATATCATGTGTAATTGCGTTAATTCATAACCTCGTTGGAAGTACTGATTTAGTATCGAATTCAAACTTTTGATGCTCTTCATCCACCAAGATGGATAGAGTCAGCAACCCCTTTTGTTATCCGACGCAGCAAAGATTCGAAGAAACAAAAACTCAATGCTAATCATCATATACCCATATCCCATATCCACTTCGCCGTAAAGTCATTTAAATTCCCATTTTGTTGTATCCAGATTACCACTCGAGAGGTTCCTTCTTCTCCTCACCACGATTTGTCTTGGGAATGGGCACGGCCTTGGCAGCCAGCTTACCACCCTGTCCAGGACGCTTCAGGTAGCCTGAACCGTCGAGCCAAGGAGTGTTTTGTGTCATGCTTCGCTCGAACTCGGAAATCTTTTCTTCCTGCTGCATAGTCAGGCCGATATCGTCGAGGCCGTTGACTAGGCAGTGCTTGCGGAACTCCTCGACGTCAAATGAACAGATAGTCTCGCCAGCAGCGTTCTTGATCAGCTGGTTAGGGAGATCAACCTCAATGTCTCGGTTGGCGCGAGCTTCAGCAGCAATGGCGTCCAAGTCATCCTTGTTGCTAATGCTGATGGGAAGCATGCCGTTCTTGAAGGTGTTGTTGAAGAAGATATCGGCAAAAGAGGGAGCAATAATACACTTGATGCCGAAGTCGAGAAGGGCCCAAGGAGCGTGCTCTCGAGAACTACCGCATCCAAAGTTGGGACCAGTAACAACCAGGGTCTTGGTGTTTCGGAAAGGCTCCTGGTTCAAGACAAAGTCGGGGTTCTCAGATCCATCCTCCTTGTATCGAAGCTCGTAAAAGAGAGCGTTTCCGAGACCGGTTCGCTTGATGGTCTTGAGGAACTGCTTAGGGATGATGGCATCGGTGTCGACGTTGGATCGGTCCAGAGCAGCGGCAGTGCCCTTCCAGATAGTGAATTTGGGCAGGCCAGAAGCGGAGCCGGCAGCGCTGACTAGGGTGTTGGTGTGAGGTTGAGAGTCCTGAGGCTGGTCACCAATCAATTCGCGCTCCTCGGAGTCATCCTTGGTTCGCTCGTCCACATGAGGCTCCTCGGCGGGGAGCTCACGGGCCTTGAAGGCGGACTGGTGAGTGTAGTGGGATAGCTTGCGCACATCGGCCAGCTTGCCAACAAGGGCAGCGGCAGCTGCCATAACAGGAGACATAAGATGGGTTCGGCTGAGAGCACCCTGTCGACCTTCAAAGTTTCGGTTTGATGTACTAGCACATCGCTCCTTAGGGGCCAGAATGTCAGGGTTCATGCCCAGGCACATACTGCAACCAGCCTCTCGCCACTCGAAACCGGCATCGACGAAGATTTGGTCAAGACCCTCCTCCTCGGCCTGAGCCTTGACAAGACCAGAGCCGGGAACGACCATGGCGCGCTTGATGTTATCAGCAACCTTGCGGCCCTTGACAACATTAGCAGCGGCTCGCAAATCCTCAATTCGGGCGTTGGTGCACGATCCGATGAAAACCTTGTCGACAGGAATCTCCTCCATGGGAGTTCCAGCGGTTAGACCCATGTACTCAAGCATGCGACGGCCGGCAGCCTTCTTGCTCTCGCTGCTAAAGGTTTCGGGATCGGGAACGCGGCCCGTGATGGGTACGACGTCTTCGGGACTGGTTCCCCAGGTAAGAGTAGGAACAATATCCTTAGCATCGATGAAGACATCGATGTCATACTTGGCACCTGGATCCGACTGGAGGGACTTCCAGTAGGCAACAGCGTTGTTCCAAGTCTCAGAGCCATACTTGGGGGCCAGAGGGCGACCCTTGAGGTATTCGAATGTAATCTCATCGGGAGCGACCATACCAGCACGGGCACCACCCTCAATGGACATGTTGCAGATGGACATGCGAGCCTCCATGCTCAGACTGCGAATGACAGAACCACAGAACTCAATGACAGCACCAGTACCTCCAGCAGTACCGATCTGGCCAATGGCATAGAGGACAACGTCCTTTGAGCTGACACCGGGGGCCAGCTCACCGTCGACCTGTATTCTCATGTTCTTGCTTCGCTTGGTGATCAGGCACTGGGTTGCAAGAACGTGCTCAACCTCACTGGTACCGATACCGAAGGCCAGAGCACCGAAGGCGCCATGTGTCGAGGTGTGGCTGTCACCGCAAACAACGGTGGTTCCGGGGAGAGTGAAGCCTTGCTCGGGGCCAATGATGTGTACAATACCCTGTCGCTTGTCGCCGAGGCCGAAGTATGTGACACCGAATTTCTTGACATTCTCCTCCAAAGTAACACACTGTGTTCGCGAATCGTCCTCCTCGATAAAAGAAGCAATATCCTTCAGGGCTTTGCGGGAAGATGTGGGGACGTTCTGCAAGACATGGGGTTAGCAGGGTTCCTTCATAATCGCCATTGTAAGTTGGCTTTCAGTTCAATTGGTAAGTCCTACGTGATCGGTGGTAGCCAAAGTACAATCCGGTCTTCGGACCTTTCGGCCTGCATTCTCAAGGCCCTCGAAGGCTTGCTATTGGTGATTGTGGTTAGCGGATACTCGCGGCTAATGCAGATCTTTGGCGCGGCCTTGAACTTACTGGTGATGTCACTTCGTGGACCAAGTGTCGGTCTTTTGGCCAACTTTTGTTAGCCGCAATGGTCAAATACACAATTGTGCGGACAGAAACGTACCAATGTAAAGGAGAATTGTGCCATCGAGCTTCTCGTCGACAATGTGTGCTGAAAAGACCTTGTCGTAAAGAGTCTGAGGAGTTCCCACGGGAGCAGGCATTTTGACAATAGGATCGCACTGAGCGAGACCGTCGAGTATTGTGTTAGAGGGAAGAGCGTAGTGACGTGACTGTGATAGAGTAGTAGGCGTCTTGAAGAATCTGGCTCTTTGTGATTGTTGACGAATAGGGGGAAAATGTAGTTGTTACGGAGGAGAGAAGTCAAGCTCTCTTGTTCAACGGGGAATATGGTATAATCTAGAGCTGAAAGGGGAAGAAAACAGGAAACGGTCTGGAATTGGAAAGAAGGCGTTCTCTCTCTGGGTTTATCAACAAAATTTCACCCAGTGGCCCCCTCTCCCGTCCAATTCCACGAGCTTCATACAAGGCAGGAAAACGCCGATAATCGGAGAGGTCCGTTTCCGGCCGTCAGCAATTGAAGCTCAGTAAAAAGGAAGGAAGCCCCAGGGAGGGCACCAGCGCGGGGTAGTTGCATGGGTCTTTCCTGCACTGATTGCTAAATGCGCGGCACTCATTGGCTCTTGGCTCCGATCCTGCCGGCGGATCGCCACTTTTTCAACCTCCGATGCCAAAAGTCCAAGAGCTCCGATTAATATTTAGTTTTGCCCTTGTTAAGGCTCCACGGCCTAATTACGACATCAATTGAATAGTGTCGTTCAATGCCGAGTTTTAGACATGTACCGATTAGCTAATAATATCAAATTCTAGTCGGTCTTTGCACAACCCAAGGCCGCGAGTGCCCTGGAGAATGTCCACGATGGATTGAATAGATAGGTAGGTAGATAGCCACAAGGATCAAAGATAGTGCTAGTAATGCATGATCTATTAATTCTGTGCCATAGAAGCGTATCGTGGTAATCATCTAATCGTCTACTCGTCTATTTTTATCAACCTCCGCATCCGCCATCGGCGCAAGCCTCTCCCCCGGTTTGCGGGATGGGCTGGAACACTGAATACCGCCCCGCCATTGAACCCTGCCTGGTCTCGCCGGCACCGGTCGCCGGTATCTTCCCGCATGTCTAGGTACTATACCGGGCTGTTAGTTACTCGTAGGGGTAGACTCCTGTCAAACTTCGCCGAAACATAGCCAAAGCTTCATCAGCTATGCAGTCCTGGTCCTCATCCATGCACTTCAATGTGATGACCGTCAACTCCATACCCCACACCAACACCATTGACAACCCGAATATCAGTGGTAACGCGAGACAAAGGCTCACCAGGTTCATCCAGCCGCGGTCCTCTCGGTCGGTGCAACTCCAATACGAGGATCTAGTACTGAACACAGGCCTTACAGTATCGACGTACAATCTCAAAAGCCACGTGCTGTACTCGATGATTGTACGCAAAAACTCTTTAATGGCATCCCACAACCCTCCCTCTTGACTCTGATAGTGTTTATTGCTGGAAAGATCTGCGGTGCCGTCTTCGGCGTCTTGGTGCCCTTGAAGATTCTCTGACATCTGCGCACCAAGTTTCATTGCTTGTTCGCTGTGTCCTGTGCGATCCATTCCCGACAGAAGACATCCGCTGCCCAGTTGGGCACTGTCTTCCAGAAGAATGGCCTGTCCCGTCTCCTCCATCTCGACAACCTTGCCGTCTGCTGTGTAGGTGGATGTTGACGAACTGCTGCATCGGTGCTGTGTTACTGACATTCCTGCTTGCGACTCTGTATTGTTGCACATTTGTGCCTGCAGTTCTTGCCTCGAAGGCACTTGAGGGTTCTCCAACACAGTATTGGCCACTGGAATCTCGTCTAGAGACCCCGGTTTCGGCAATGTACTCGGCCCACGATTCGTTTGGGAGATATCCGAACTGCTTGGCGTTGTCCCGAAGTGTTGCAGGTTGCGGACTACCCGATTGACTCTGCGCTTGTGGTGCAGGCTCTCTTGGATTTGCCGTCCTCTTTTCTGGGAAAATATCGACGGTGTCCGGACGCACCCAGTAGTGATGATGGTGTTTATGGATGCACATGCCTCCTTGACCTCGTACATATTCGTGGTGTCTTGATTCGTGTTCTGTGCGCAGATCTCGTGATTGTCGTGATCTCGGATCTCGAGTATCGTTTGGTATAACATATTGAGCTGAGTGATATTCTTTCTGACTATGTCTTTGCTGGCTTCTATTTCTTTGGCTGTCTTGGGTAGATTTCGCAGCCCTGGCCACGCTGTCGCGCCTCTCGTTGGAGATGGTAGAGCGGTGAGAGGATCTCGAGTCACTGACCGCTCTGCCTCTTTCTGGGGTAGTGGGTCGACCATTCTCCCAACTCTTGACGCTTGACGTCTTTGGAGAAGCTGGACTATTGGAGACGGCTCTAAATTGGCCATCTTCAGTTGCTCCCAGTCCAATACTGCTTCTTGGCTTTCCATCAGATGCGAGCTCTACGCGCGTCCTGTTGGGGTTTGGCGAGGGTCTGTCGGATCTGCTGCTTGTCGGCAGTGGTTTTCGAGGAATTCTGGCACGGTTTGCTTCGATGCTGTCGGCTGAATAGTGAATTTCTTGTGGTTTGTCGTCAAATCTTGCATGGAGCTTTTTTGCGGATTGCCCTCCCGGGAGCTTGGTCTCTCGTATGCGTTCTTCACTAATGTCAAGTTCTTGCCGCGGCTGACTGCTGAAAGATTGATCGTCGAGAGATCTGGTAATGTTTGGGAGCAAGCCGTTGTCCAAAGTGTTTTTGTTCGTTCTGGCTTTGTTTGCTCCTTTGGGCATTTGTCTAAAAAAGGTTCCCGAGTTGCTTTGTTGTTGCCGGTATGACTTTCTTTCACTTCTCGCGCATTAGCCACATCCGATGTCAGATCACTTGCTGCCTGCGCATAAATTGTCGCGGGCATAACATCATGCTCTGGGAACAGATCTTCGTCCAGCCCGAGCTCGTCCGCGCTATGGAAACTCGTGGCGTCTTCAAAAAGGTCCAAAACTACAGGAGATAGAGCTGCGAGACTGCGGCGATGAGGTGTCCTGACTACCGTGTCAGATGAATGGGTGGTTCTTCTGGATCTCAAATCACTCGAGAGTTTTGTGTCAGGACGCTGCTCTTGACTTGGCTGGTCCTCAGAGAGGCTTGGATCTATAAGACCTTCGTGTTTCGGCATGCTGTAATCGCGGCGCGACTTGCGCTCTGTAACAGGGGAGAATTAGTAAAAGGTCGGAGATGAGAGGGAAACTTTACTGACTTGATCGCACTGAGATGCTTCTGTTTGACTGCGCAATAGGACTCAGGTCGGGTTCCTGTACTGATGACCATTTATGTGTGTCCCTTCGCCATTTAGCAAGCTGTTTCTCGGTTTCCTCACGACGCCGCAACTTCGCAATGTCGTGGTCAAAGTGAATTTTGACAATTTGGGCTTCGGCTTCCTTTCTCTTCACAGCTGAAGTCGCATTTTTGGCCTGAGTCTCGAGTTCTGATAGCCTTTGTTCTGTCCTGACGCTCAGAGCACTATCACCACTGTCCGATGTGAGATCTAAAACACCAGTCTGTGGGTTGATACCTTGAACTCCCAGGTAATCTCCACTTTCTATCAAGCTTTCTCGATCGTTCCGTGCCTTTTTTCTTGCTTTTTTCTTAGCCTCAAGAACCTCAAGTATGCCAGGCATCATTTGCATGGCCGGGACGAAAGGCTGTGTCCCAGAAGCTTTACTCTGCACTTGTCCCCGTTTGTCTTTCATCGATCCTCCGCCATCGCTTGCGGCCTTCTGATTGAGTTTATTGCGTAGTCTTGGAGAGCTGAAGTTGTTCCATCTTCGGTGGGTGGGTGGTTTCCGGCCTGTAGTTGCTTTCCCTTTTGATGGAAGACTACGCTCCGGCAACAACTCACTTAAATTCTTCGGCGTGTTCCAGTCCACTAGGCGATCTGAACCTCCCGTTCCACTCTGTTGACCAGTTCGGCGATTGGCAACCGGAGTCTGCTCTGATAAGGGCCAATCTGCAGATGGAACATTACCGTCTTTATGCTCAGGAGTGGCCAATTGTATACGACTCGTTTCCCTCATGTCCTGGTCTTCTGTATCTCTCAACGTTCCTCCTCTTTCCGGACGATGACTTGGGAGTTTGCTCTTGAACCAATCTCCTATGTCCCCTAATGTGAAGCTCTTGGCAGGCTCCTGCCTTTCTCTCAGCCATTCGCCCATATCCCCGAGTGTGAGTCTGCGGTTGAACCCATGGCGGATGTAAGAAACGTTCTGTGGCCGTGCGGATGGAGGTGGCCGATCGGTCGAGGCCCTTCTGCGTCGTAGAGATGACCAATGCGGCTCTTTTGACATATTTGTGCGGGAGTGTCCTTGGAACTACCTAACTGTGGCCCAAACTTATCCTTGCGTATAACTTCCAGTGCGTTACCATACGACGTATGGTTGAACGAATACTTATCGAATATCCGAGATCAGTCAAGATACATATTTCATATCGATAGGACCCTAGACTAGGAGTTTAAAGAAAGTCATGAGGTTAGAGGATCGCTTTGTTTCGAGCGTCACGCATAGATGGGCATAAGCAGCTTGATGCTTGGGTCGGCACCTGCCTGGGTAGTAGCCAGCATGTGCCCGTCGAACGCGATTGCCTTCAGTCTTGTCACGGTTGAAGGAAGCCACCATATCGAGGCACACCTGCTACCAACTACTAAGCCGCAACAGTTATTTTCACTCACTTAATATAATAGCCTTATATGGATGGGTTTGATATCTTCACCTTAGTATCTTGAGGAAACGAGGCTCAAGGTATCGGATGAATGGCCACGACAAAAGGCATTAACAGATTAATATTCAGAAACCAGACCCAAACACCAATCTTTGCCACTAGTACAATCTATAATACAGTCCATGTACACCGACTAGATAAATATGAAACAAAAGAAGAATGGACAAGCTACTGACCTACCAAAGAGGACGCCGACTCTCTGATGGTGCTTGTTGCCGATTCACCCCTGCAAATAGATTGCCGCCGCCACTCAGTTTTGAGCTCGTCAATCGACGGCTCTCTGCCTTTTTAGACGGCGTTCCTGCTCCCCAATTTCGCTGCTCGTATGCTGCCATTTCTCGAGAGTTGCGCGGAGATGCCGCCCCTTCAGGATTCAGTTCCTTTAAGCTTGTGGCCTTTTTGAGAGGCGACCTATTATGGGTATGGATGCCCATATTTCCGCCAAAGTTGATCCCCTGAGCCCCTGAGGAGGTACCAGTCGATGTGTAGCCTGAGGGTAAACTTTGACGAGGCACAACACTTCTTTGGCCGGTAGCAGGTCTGAAGGCTTCTGATCGTCGAGTTGCTGTAGGGGGTGTGAACATGTGTGGCTTCAAGACGTTGTTGGAGGTTGGTGTGACCGATCGCTCGTCAGGGGTGTCAGCGGCTCCAGTGTATGGGTTGAAGTGGGTTTGGAAACCGTGGCGGATCTGAACAGTAGGAGTGCCAGTCTGGACGAATTCCTTGTAGTCACTGGGCTGGTCCATAGAGAATTGTGTTCCGATATCGCGAACTGTAGGGTGGAGACGAGGATGAACGAACTTGGTGTCATACTCCTTCATCACTTGCTCCTGAATCACGGCCTTATCCTTTGCTTGCTGCGCAAATTGAGAGCAGAAGAAGAGAAGCTGAGCAGAGACGAGAATTTGCAGAAGCAAAGTGTTGAGAACTGTCACGCTCGGCCGGGGGTCGAGGGGAGCCAGAGGAAGAAATATCATGTAAATCAAGACATGCCCAGGACCGAAGAGGCAAGCAAGTCTCAGTGAGACTGGGAGAGGATCCCAAATCGACAACTCCCAAACGTCGGATGCCTTGTCGGGATGAGCTCGTGACTCCGCAGATTCGGGTGTTATCAGGTTCGCGAGGTAGCTCAGGGGTGTAGAAGGTGATGCGCCGAACTGGTTGACTTTCACGCGGCGCGCAGAGGGCGTTGACATCGGCTTGTCGACCTTGGCTAAAAAGAGTCGGTACTTGCGAGTTCGTGTGATCGTGTAGAAAGCGTTGGTAAACGAGAACGTAGCGAGGATCCAAACGAAAGGATGAACCTTTACAGCGCCAAGTGGTTAGCATCAACTTCGTACAAAAACTAAAGAGTACTTACAACGAATGAAAGCCAGCCAGAACTGGTATCGTCACTGAAAATGTCATCACTCTTGGTTGTAGAACTTGAATTGGCGCGCGCAAGCAGGAACAAAAAGTTCATAGCCAGGCCCATTTGTGTTCCCACGGTGGCCGAGTCCCAATCTCTCGTCTCAAGCTCTTCCGACAGCCAGAGCAAAAAATCCATCGGATTAATAGCAGCCATGATGCGCTCTCGCAGCGGCTGCCGGCGTACTAGGCGTGGCATTTCGACTGAATGGTAATATGACACCTTAAAAGAAGATATTTCCGATCGAAACGTGCGACACGGTACCCTGAGTCGATGTGAAAAAGACGAAGAGGGAGATGGCGGCGACCTGGCCAGAGATTGTTTACTTGAAAGTCTTGTTGCTGAGGACCAGGTTCAATGGAGTCTTTGTTCGTGCCCGTGCTAGATGGACTAACGTTAGGTGACCTCCACTGCCTCCCTGGGTGACCAGTAGGGGCTTGGTGGAACAGGCTGCAGCTTCCACAGCGGGGATGGCCAGAGCTTCCACACAGAGAGAGCAGTCTGCATAGAGCGGAGCCTCAGGCGCCCGACCTTACTTCCGCGCAAGGTACCTATCTCAGTTACAACACGTTCAACCTAGCGCTTCCAACTCCGACAAGAGGAGCAAGATCACAAGCAAATTCAGAGTCCTCCAGATGGCTTCGCAAGCAGACTACAAGGATCGCCAGTTCCTGGCTGTTATTGGTGATGAAGTATGTCTTGTGATGAAAGGTTCTTTGTTTGATGCTTTGCGCTGACGTAGCTCAAATCAAGGACTCCGTAACTGGTCTTCTTCTTGCAGGAATAGGCGTGAGTCTCGGAAACATTACGCTTCTTTCATGCCATAAGCTCATTGTATGATATAGCATGTAACCACAGGTGCCGATGCCCAGAAGAACTTCCTTGTTGTTGACGGCAAGACCGACACATCTGCCATCGAGGCTGCATTCGACCGATTTACTGAGGACCGCAAGGACATTGGCATCGTGCTCATTAACCAACACGTCTGACTCCTGTTTCATAAATGGTTTCGCTGCAAGGCTGATAGTTCTACAGATCGCTGAGCGAATCCGACACCGTATCGATACCTACACCGCGGCTTTCCCTGCCGTCCTAGAGATTCCAAGCAAAGATCACCCCTACGACCCTGAGAAGGATAGTGTGTTGCGACGAGTGCGACGCCTGTTTGGAGAGTAAAGCTGCGATCTTTTCGGCGCATGGGCTTGTTTCGGGGTAATGAAGCGAACACAGCATAGGGGCGGCGATCAGCCTGGCCGTATATGACTCGCGAGTCAGTATTGTGTTTTTTATCGACTTTGTCACGTTGTGCAGGACTGCAGGGCAATGCTTATACAGTGGAATGAGGTGGAGTACAATGCGATGGACTCGTTTATCAAGTATGCTAAATAGATTCTAAAGCCGCTGCAGTATGCTCTACTTGAGCTATAAATTCACCAAAAACCAACGTAAACGAAGAAAGCCATGAAAACGTGCCCAGCTGTAAGTCATGCCATCATGCATATGTTGTGTGCGCCATAATCCCAATCACAGATCGCTGCCAAAGAAACCCTTGCTGCTACGAGAGAAGGCGACAGTTGCCGTCAAACATGTAATCTGGACATCGTCGGCGGTGAAAACATCGGCCAGCACAGTGTACTTGCCCTGCGCAGAATTAGCAAGACAGCCAAAATTGGTAGGAAATATCCACGTACAGGGGGGATCTCAGCAGGAAGGTCTACGGTCTTGACAACCTCTACCTGGCCCTCTTCGACGGGACACTTGAGGTCGACATTGCCAATCTGCTCGCAGAGATCGGCCTTGGTGCTGATGAGGCGGATGAGACCATACTTAACAGTCAAGAGAACGTAAGCACCCTCTTCGATCTTCTGCTTAACTGATCCCTTGGCCTTGATCAAGAGTTCCTGGCCACTATCGCGACATTAGTACCGTATCTTGAGTCGGAGGACAGTGAGCGGGGTAGCCGTACGCCTTGGGAGGGTTGGGAGCCAAGTCAACGCTGTCGATCTTGATAAGATCGGCTGCGTGGTCTCCGGGGCAAAGCTCGAGAGGAGAATCACCAGGAATCTTGAGGTTGTCGCTGATGGTGAGTTCGGGAGCCTTGCCATTGAGAACGCTCAGAGCCGCCGCTGGCGCCAGGCAGGCAGTCAGGCAGGCGGTGACGGTAGAGAATCGCATAGCGCCTGAAATTTATCGGATGTCGAATTGATTCTTGGTCGTGAATTGTTTACGAAATGATGCGAAGTGGTACAATATGTTGATGAAAGTCGTGTGAAGTGATGGAAGAAGTCGTTATCAAGGTAGAATGGCGGACGGCAAGTGGCTGAGTGTTGAATGCGTCATGGGACTGATGCTCCACCTTTTGTCTCAACGACTGGCCAAAAGCGGCTGGGGATTGATGCCTTACCGCCTTGCAGTCTCCAAAAGTAGTCGCGGGCCGCATCCGAGCTGGGGGTTAGGAGGCATCCGTGCCTACCTGGAAGCAAGCAAAGTGCATTTTCTTATCCAAGCTGGACTTGAATCCGGACCAGGAGCATTGCAGGGAATTCAGCAATAGTGACCTCGTAATGACGTTCGCATTGTTGTTCTGGTATGTATACTTCGTATGTCGAAGGTCAACAGCATTGTAAGATAATGGATTCAGACTCCTATCAGCTCCTTAGGTACATAGGTCGATAGCTGCTCACCTCAACATGGTCACAGTGGCTGCATCACAGTAGCTTGTTCTCATGCAGGCAACAGTTCCTGCCTCTAGTGTCTCTGTCGAGGTGGAACGCTGGGCGCGGAATTCCCTGCCAGCCTCCCAAGTTTGTTTATTTGTGGTTAGCGCCAGGAGCCCCAGCAACCCACTCTCCCTGTGGGCCCTGAGGCAGCAAAATAGTGCACGGGCCATATGTGTTTCTATATAAGGTGGCTTTTCCTCCAACCTGTTTTAAAATCTTCATACTTACCTTGTTCCGAGAAAGCCAGCTCATGAATTGGCTTTCTCAGCATGGAAGGCCTGCATTGCACATCGCGGAGTCGTTTCCTTGCTCTATTGTCCTTCGGGGCCATAGGGGGCGGAATTTTTGATCTATCACCTCTTTCATTGTAATCTGTTGCTTGCGACGGGTATGAAGAAGGAAAGTTTCGGATTCCCTGGTCGAGTCCGTTTGAAACGTAAGCAGAACACTGAGTTGCGTTATGTGTGATGGCGCCCGTGTAGGATCTCATTATGTCAGTCATGTTCAGGAGAAACTCGGATGGAGCATGGTGAGACGCTTCGGTTGCTCTAAATAGTGCCTGGAGCGGAATCGAGTCATGATACAACTGCGCCCATTGTTCTATTGGTCTTTCTGCATGTAGAGGCGGGTGTGAGATGCTGAATGGCATTTTGCATATCTGGGACAATGCATCCTTACACTGCTTGCTTTTGTCGACGGGTGAATCCCTGCTCCCAAGTCCATCTTTGTCACACAACACCGCACTGTATGCACTAGAAGTGGTATCTTTCCCCGCTTCTAACAACTCATCTCCCATCATCTCAATGTGGCCTATGGTGTGAAGGCTAAGGTTTCGACACGAAAATGTGCCAGTCCAACAAAAAATCGAATGGGTGAGAAGCCGGGCGGTCACGCGTTTCGTTTATCTTTGGACTTCTCAGCTAGATAGAGTGGAAACTGAAATAAACCTCGAAAGTGACGGGAAACTGGATCAAGCGCGCATGCAGCTTCTTCATTGCGATATGGTTCACTGGAGTACGACGCGGCTTCATGTGTACGTGGACCACGTCCATGCCCCAGTCAGCCAAGCATGAGTGCGAATACGGCCAGCATTGCGAGACAGACGACATGATGGTGATAAGAGATCGTTGTATACACATATTGCGGTTAGTTTTCTGAGCAGATTGTCAGACGAGCCTCGATAGGTAACATCAAAAACTAGAGTACACAGCAAGCCCGTCAAAAAAATTCCATCTTCTCAGCATTGGTGTTTGCATAAATGCATGCATTGCTTTTTGACGATGACGCGACCAAGACCACCATTCTTATGTAGTTAGTTTGCAAGCTGCAACACTCTCATATCCCATCATGGAAGCTTTCGCAGGTCCCAAATCCAATGCTTCGCGCAAGTGTATGTGATTGGCTCGAGTAAATGCACCAAAGAACACAGAGCTAAACCATGCAAACTTGACCAATCAATATCAACAAGAATATGCCGTCCTGCCGTCGTGCAGCAGTTGCGTACACAGTATGAGTCTGCAAAACGAAGAAAAGGGATCTGAAGAACCAGCCGCCAACCTCTTTCGACGCGAGCCGGGTGTGAAAATGATTCTACCCTACGGATACTAACGACATAATGATTGACTCTAATTCACAATGGAAACGAAAATGCAGAATTGTTTCTACAGCGAACCAAACATCGTTTCTATACCCAGCTCGGGAATATTTCTTTTTTGCACCCTCACTCATTGTGAGGGAGGCGAGACCAATCAAGGCGACTTTCATTTATCTTACATCCGGAAAGCTGCCAAGCAATTTATCGAATCAGCGTCGAAGCTGGGCGGGCTCCAGAGCAATTGACCAGCTCCCACGACTTAATGTTCCCTGGACCCTACCTCGGCGGCTCCAACTTGGCTCGGGTTTGTCACCTGCCGCTCTGGCCTCTCGTTTCACCAAACGCGTCGTGAATTGTGGCGTCCAGGTGTCAAATCTCAAGCACTCCGCCGGGTCCACTATCGACTCACCCAATCAAAACCCATATGATCGGAGCCAGCCCAAACCAGCTCTAGCCGCCACCCGCTGCTCTGTTTCTGTTTTCTTTTGCCTTTTGGTTTAGGTGGCTTTGGCCATGTCCAGGTTACGTGCCTGGTGGCATTCGTCATTCTACCTTTGAAAATCTGGTAAACCCCCTCCCAATTCCTTCGCTCCCCATTCATACCGAGTTGCTCGATTCCTAGTTTCGGGTCAACAGAGAGAGGTCGAGCAGACTCGCAGACTTGAAAGATATGGCTTTGTGTTCTTTGTCTCATCTTTCAAACCTGCGTCTCTCGAGTCCCAGCGGCTTCACTCATGGACCCTTTCATTTGTGAGCCGAGCCCCTGCCTGGCTGGTCGCCAACGCCAACAAAAACCCGCCCATACGCAATTTCCAGCAGAAACCTTTCTCTTCTCTGGGCTCTTGGGTTTCCTTCCCCCTCCGAGCCCTGGAACAATGTCATTCATTGTTAGTGCCTCAGGCCGAGAAAGCGTCGGCGTGTGCCCAGGTGCCCTGCTTGCTGCACTAAGATTCTCCTTATCCACCATCAGCCAAGGTTTGGGTTTAGCGCCATTTGTTCTTTTGTCCTTGTCTCGTCTCTTCTCTTCCATGTCTCTCTGTTTTGTCCTTTCCTTGGGGGGCCACTCCAGTGTCCCCGACCCTCACTCATACACTACTTGTTGTTCACTTGGGACTTCCACCCAATCCAGCCCAGAAGTACCAGCAGAATTTACCAAATACGGCTCAGTGGCCCATTCAATTTGGCACAATCTGCTGTTATCATGTCTTCTCCCGGCTGCTGAGAATTGGGTGGGAGCCACCCCAGTGGATGAGAAGGGCGAGCGAAGTGCCGCTGATGAGTGTACTAAGCTACGGTACGTACCTTTCTCTTTTTTTACTTGTTCTCACTTCCAGGTGTCTCCCCCTCTTGGGTAGCCAACTGGAAATGGGACCCCCAGGCCCAGGCAGGTCCCAGGTCGGTACCGCAGTACCGCACTTGTCTTGAAGCGCACCCGGTCTTGTCGCTCCTCCCCATCCTCTTTCTTCCCATCACCCACCCTTCTTCGTGCAGTCCACGATCTTCGATCCTCACCTCTCGTTATCTCTTCTCTGCTTCAAGCCCTCCTTGTGTACGGATTGTGTTTGAGTAGTCTCGAATCATACATTTTCCATCTTCATTTAAACTTTTTCGTCTCGTCAACGCCAAATATTCGTCTTCTCGACACTCGACACCTCGACCTGCCTCGTCCCAACCCTGCCGTGACCGATCACAACGAGTTTTGCGAAAACACAAACCGACCGACCGTGTTCCTCACACGCCCTCGAATTACGTCTACGCTTCGTTTTCCGCCTCTAGTCCTCGACCTGACAAACGCCCCTGACTTGGTTCACCTTGTCGTCGCGCCTCCGACCTCCCACCCTTCCTGTCGACGCCTCAGCTGGTCTCGAGTCTCTCGTTCCACGCTTGCGATTCTTGGCTGCAAACATACGAGACGCCATTTGCTTCGTTGCATGGTATTACCAGCGGTCGCTCTGGTTCGCGACTCATCTTTACGGTTACCCCCGACGCGCCCTCTGAACGGCGTCGTCATGCCCCAAAGACCGCGACTTTAGACAAGACAAACACACACTCCGGTGTCCTCTGCATCATCTTCGTTATAGAGTATGACCGAAAAACCGGCGTCGCTGTCTACGCAGTTCGCGGCTCCTAGTCAGATCGCTCCTGTTCCGCCGGGCGCAACCGCCAGGGAAGAAGCCACTCGACCAGCGGACGGAGCGGAAGAGGAACCATATACGATAAAGTGTATATGTAACTTTTCTGACGATGATGGGAATACCATTTATTGCGAGACGTGTGACACCTGGCAGCACATCGATTGCTTCTACCCTGACAATCGAGAAGAGGCCATCCGCGAAGATTTTGCTCATTCTTGTGCAGAATGCAAGCCCCGACCTCTCGATCGTCAAAAGGCCATCGAACGTACCCTCCGCCTTAAAAACGGAGCGGTAGGAGACGAGCGTACGGACAAAAGGACGAAGCGACCTCCCTCCAAAAACCACAAGAAGAGATCAAAGCCTGCTGATCTACCAACAAATGGCCACCTTAGCCCCCAAGAGAATGGGAGGCACACTCATCTAGGCGATCAACATCCCCCGCCCAAGAAGGCGAGACACCGCTCCTCACAATCCATCAGTTCCCAAGCCCCCAAACGGAGCCCCTCTTACGGAAATGGCAGATCAAATACAGCCCATCCTCCAAGCCCTGCAACCACCCCACCAGACCTCCCCGAAGATTTCCAAATTCACCAATATTCCCAAGGGTTCTACAACTTGTACAATGCAAGAGATGTTCCCGATTCACACAACAATGCCTTCGCTAGTCTTGCTATCCCTACGGCGTTGTCTCGCTGGCTTCGCGATCCCAATACGATGAGGAGTGAAGTTGGCAGACGCCATTCGGAGGTTTTCCAAAATGCACCCACCAACCTGGAAACCAATAAGCCTCAGCTTGAAGTCGGCGATACCACAAGAAAACTGGATGATGGCAAGGCTCTCAGGTGGAGGTTTCTGAAGTCCAGCACACCAATTGAGAAGGACGTGCCTCTAGTGGAACTGAATGGTGCAATCGGGTTTCAAAAGGACTACTGCGCTGATCCAGCAAATCTTTGGGCTGATCTCTCCTCTCCTCTCCCCTTTGTTTTCTTTCACCCTGTCCTTCCTTTATATATCGATACACGACAAGAAGGTTCTCTAGCTCGCTACGTGCGCCGGAGTTGCAAGCCCAATGCTCAACTGGACACATATCTTTCCGATGAGAGCGAATACCATTTCTGGATCGTCAGCGACAGGCACATATCTGCCAACGAGCAAATCACTCTACCCTGGGACTTTCGACTAGAAAAGAGCGTAGATGCTCGTTGGCTTCATCTTCTTGGGTTGAGCGATGACGACTCCTCTAGCAACGCAGAGATGCCCGTGGATGATACAGAGTATATGGCGATATCGAACTGGATGAGCCGGATTCTCTCTGAATACGGCGGATGCGCGTGCGACCTGGATAACAACTGTGCGTTCGCACGCTTTCATCGCCAGTATCTCTATTTGAAGCAGCAAGTACGTGGCCCAACAAAGAAGAAACAACGGAAGCCCAAAACACAAGCCATCTCGCCAACGAGTACAGGGCAGACTGTTACCAGCCGAGCCACGAGTGAAGGTCATGTCGATGAAGGTGCAGATCACGATAACAGATCCCAGTCTGGCTCTCTGCGAAGTAAGCCCCCAAGTCGTGATCTTACTCCCCTTAGACAGGGCTCCTTCGACCAGCTTGGTATCTTGACCGAGCCAACGGACCGGGACAAGCGAAAGGTTGCCATGGTAGAGGACACATTCCGTCGTATGGAGCAGCAACAGCCACCGAGAAAGAAAAAGCGAGTATCTGATGGTACATGTTCCACTTCCTCCAAGTCGAAGCATCGTAATGGCTCAGTGGCATCCCATGGTAATTATGTCGATGCCGGAACATGCAGGAGTCATTCTGGATCACCGACCAGTACTTCCCCGCACATCCTACAGAGACCATCAATAGCTACTCAGGCCCTTGCCACCTCTAGGTCTCGTGAATCATCAGCAACGCCCAGAGGAGTGTACTGTGATGCCGCGGTACAAACTGACCCAGTCGAAGGTGCGTGGTTCAGTGAACCTAGTCGATCTCCACGGCCGAAGAAACGAATCGTCCCGCTCTCGAAGCGTTTGCTCAACAGCCGTCACAAAGTCAAGAATGATGAAGAGGATCATCGAAGACGATCTTCAGTCAGCCAAGCTTCTAATGACATTTCAATGGAAGTAGACCCGCACATGGAACATGCTCCGGCGATTAAACGATCAGAGTCCGAGTTACCACCTTTGTTTTTCACGTCCGGCGACGTCCCAATGGGGGATGCTTCGTCGCCAACTTCGACCCCTGTCCTAGCTTCAGCGACGAGCGACACGTTGGCAAAAACAAAAACTCCCGACTTGAGGGTCCAATTGCCTCCTGTTCCCTCATTCGATAGTAATGGATTGGGAATCCACAATGCGACAATTCCCCAGCCAGGGGCTATCGCGCATTCTCCTCTTTCGAACCCTTTACCGAGTCCTTTTGCACCGCCAGCCGTCAACGGCATAGCTGCTCATCCCAGTCCAGTAAAGAAGAAGCTCAGCCTCAGCGACTACACAAAAAGTCGGATGAACAAAGCTGCTGGCAAGACTGCTGGCGGCCACGCCGTCCTCAAGCCCGCCATGTCAAGCCCTGAGGACACCAAGGTCGATATAGTAATTGACTCACCCTCGATCGAGAAGCCTACGGAGAGCATAATCATGGCCCCTGTCGCGGCGACAAATGGCTCCTTATAATACTTCGAAGAGTTTGTATGTTTAATGCTGTCACTGTTTCAAGATTTTCTTTGTTCTTATTTTTTTTTTCGGGGATGACGGAATCAAAAGCCTGGAGTTCTTTCATTTCTGCACACTGGCTGGTACGTCAGATGATTACCCCGATGATTTGGCGTTTGGGGCGGTTATAGGGCACTGGTCGCGGATTCTGGGTTTGGCCGGTTCTGTCAGATTAACTCAGTGTCTGAATGTGGTAACGGCGCAGCGGGTTGGTGCCTATGGATGAATGGGATTTCTCATGATGAGTAACTGTGAGGGGAAAAGGAGGGCTGCCATGTGGCTCACTGGCAGGTTGTATGTCTTGACCCATCTCACAATGTCGAAGAGGATTAACAAATGAAAGGAACAGGAGGAAGAGAAGTATCGAGCAAGGTCTTTCCGTCAAAGAGGACGACAAAGGGTTGTTTTATGTAATTATAGGCGTTACCCGTGCATGCATGTACACATCAAAGTTATGTAGTACTGCTTGAATTGATGGGAAATACACCCCTTTGAAAGATATACCATTTATCGTCGACGCGCTTTCGCATTGTGTCATAGCATTCATACATCAGTCCATGGAACTTGTTAAAATATACCAGTTCGAATGGGGACGGGGTAGCCTTTGGAATATATTTTTATCTAGTCCCCCGTGAAATGTCTAATAGGTTGAGCGAAGTTCTCCTCTTCCAATTTTACCAGCACCCAGTTCTATCAAAATCTGATATCTGTTATCACTGCGCAATAGTCCCCCAGTTGTCTTCCTTAAAGACCAGTAGTGCTAAACGGTGTCTCACAAACAGACCAAAGAGACCAACAACAAGTTGGAGCATAGTCACTTCAAGAGCTAGTCGATCCTCACGAAGGGGTCCACGCCAAACGAGCCACAGGTTCAGGAGGGTGAGGTTACTCGTCTCGACGAACTGACCATCTTTGTCGACTGTCACATTTACGAGTCGCAGCTGGCTGAGGATATGCAGGCCGCGTGCAACCAGGGGATGCGGCTGTCGTTCCGCAGACCAAGGTGTCACAGAGGGCTCAAGAAGGCCACTCCGAGCGTTGAAGTGAGGAAGTCGGTGGCGCGGGCAGGGAATAAGACCGAAGACCTGAGGGCATGAGTAAAGGAAGTTGAATATTTGGGGAGCCAGGAGGAGCCCAAGCGTCTTTGAGAAATGGCCGAGAATACCGACAACGGCGAAGACCATGCCTGAGAAGTAACAGTAGGTGTCACCGACAAAGACCTTGGCGGGGTACCAGTTGTGGCAGAGCAAGGCGCACGAGACGCCGATCCATGGTAGAAGAAAGTAGAGCGAGAACAAGTGGGAATCAGTTGCAGGGTGTGGGTAGGGCGTGAAGAGGTACAGGCAATCGTTGAAGGCGAGGAGGAGGGCGACGACGACGCACTGCGAAACCTCGATACCGTTGATGCCAGCAAGCATGTTGATACTTTGAGGGCAGAACATGGCAACACAGGCCATGTAAACGTAGTAGAGTGCGCCCAGATCGAAGAGCTCACCAAGATAAGGCTGGAGTTGGAGAGGCAGTACGATGGATGTGACGTCGAAATCGACAAAGTAGACGACCAGAAGGGGGATCGAGGCAATACCAGGAATCCACCACTTGTGTCGCCAACGGATGTCAAAGAGATCATCACCGATACCCAAAAAGGCAATTGTCTGAAGAGAGATGATGGCGCTCAGAAAAGAGGCAAGCTATAGAAGTTAGTGCACTGTTAAATTAAATATAGAGAAATGATACTTGGGTTGATGCGCACCTTGTTATGAGGAAACTTGTGCAGGAAACGCCCCTGGCTGACCTGCTCAAGCTCAACCACGACATCACGATTTCCGCCACCACTAGTAGCCGCGACAATATCCTTGTAGAAAGGGAAGGGGATGAAGACGATGAGGCTGAGCAGATAAACAGCTGCGCACACAGCGCCCATGCATTCCGGAATCTCAGTGCGCTGCAGCTTGCTCATGTCGCGACCGCGAAAGCCGGCGCGCATAAAGGTAGGACCTAGCCAGCGGATCATGGCGAAGCATAGCGAGAACCCAAGAAAGGAGAGGGCTATTGATGCTATGAGAGGCTCGCCATCTCCGTGGAGAGTGTTTGCGAGAACAGCGCACGATGCGCCTGAGATGGTTGAGAGAGTGAGGATCTCTGTGCGAGAGAGCGATGTTGTCGCAGTGACAGTCATGATGAAAGTCTTGAGAGTTGTTGTTTCTAGATAGCGCTGAGGAAGGGTGAAGAGGAAGAGAAGGAAAAGCGCATCATGAGTAATTCAGTTGCATGAATTTTAAGCAAGCAAATCGTTGCATTGATTGTTGCGAGATGAGGTTTTTGGTGACACGTTGTTGCACTGCGGGACAGAGAGAGAGAGAGAGAGAGACGTGGGCAGCCGGGATGTGGAGTTGAATGAATGAGCAAGTGCCCTTGGCTGGGATACTCGGAAACACGTGCAACAATAGCTACCTTCCGACCGGAGATGAGATGAACCTTTTGTTTATTATACTCTCAATTAATCCACAAAGTAAGGAAGGTTTTTAATCATAGGTTGTGGACAAGCAGGACAATGATGCTCGCCTACCAAGGTTGGTAGGTGTCTGTCCACCTGGACCTTGCCTGAGTACCTAGTATAGTAGACTGGATCCTCCAGGCATAAAATATCACTCGTTAAACACCAAATACTAAAATTCAACACATGTTATTAACTCGTCCAGTTCATTCGCTTTTTGAGGGTATATGTCGCTATCATTTCTAACTCCGAATTGTGTGCAAGCAAGTGAACCTAGACATGGAATCAGAGCGGAGAGTTTATGCTTGCCAGCCAGAATGATACCATCACTCAAGTTTCCAGGCCAATCCCAATATCCAAAAGCGCCTTTGTTCCAAAATCGTAAAAGTTATCCTATGCAGTACCGTCTTCCCAACCTTGTTCTATGTATCAGTCATTTTAACTTGCCTTTTCCTGGCAGCCATGTTGGGGGTATCTCTTGTAAATACTCGTGGTCGTCTTTCAAATTTCCTTAACAAAACCCACCTCAACCAGATTATCCGGGTTGATGTTGAGGTTGGCGAGCTTGGTTCGCGAATTCTCGCGGACCCATAAGAATGCTTCCAGCGCTATTCGGCGAAAAAACCTTGTGAATCCCATCTTTTCCGCCTGTTGCACCCTCATGGTCTGCTTGCCCATGAGATAGACAGTTTGCGCTTCCTCGGCAGCCCGGAGCGCTTCTAGCTCACCTCGAAACTCTGGCGGCATGTCGTTCTCGTCGGGTGGAAAAGGCCCTCTGGTAATAAAGGTCATCAACTCGTTGACAATGATCGGTGCCAAATTAGGTGTGAGAATGTCGTCCATGTAGCCATGCCGAAGTACGATCCGGTAACAAGAAGGAATTTTTGTTGTAACTCGAGCAATGACAAAGCGTTGGTCGGATGGTACTGTGGGCTGCGATAGTGAACGCATGTGGAAGAAAACAATAACCTGTGGTCGCGTCTGAAACTTTCGTATGAACTGTGTGAAGACTTTAGGAATATGATCACCGGTGCCTCCGACTTTATCGAAAAATATGCCGAGACCCGGAGCAGTCTGCACTTGTCCACCCCCAAATTCTGGTGAAAGCCTGAATCGTATCGACCGCATCGAGCCATCGCCAGACATGCCTCTGGCAATCGAGTTGTTGCGGGAAGTGCTTCGGGATGATAGAACAAATTCTGAAGGGTCAACCATATCCCTCTGCTCTGCCTCCCACTGTTGCTCTTTGCCCCATCGCCAAAGCATGAAGAACGTACTGAGGATGAAGGACAAAACCAGCGCAAACCAACCACCATCGGGAACCTTATTCAGTGCTGCACTTAGATATACGCCATCGAGCAGTATAAATATGAGGAAACCCAGCAATACGACGATGGACTGTATCCGCCAGATAATGAGCGCCACCAAGCTTACCATGCAGGTCGTGATGAAGGTGACAATTATCACACACACGCCGTATGCGTGTCCTAAACTCGTTGTCTACAAGATTTTGAGTTAGCCAAGCCGGCCTTGACGATTTATAGGGGAAAACCCTACATTGTTGTAAACAGCCGTCACTATCACAGTCCCAATCATCAAGAGCCAGTTCGCAAGCGGCATGTAGATCTGATCGTGAAATCGACGGCTGGTGTGGACGGTTTTTATATGAGGGAAGTAACTTAGTCTCATCAGCTGCGAGATGAGTTGGAACGAACAAACGATCAATGCCTGGCTGGCGACAACAGCGGCAAGCACAGCAATGATGATGCTGAAGTACAAAGTGTTTTCGGGGACGGTGCGGAAAAAGGGGTTCGTGTATGCCAGTCCAGTCTTGTCCTGTGAGATGAAAGCTGCCTGGCCACAATATGTCATCAGCAAGCACGGGAAAGCCAAGAACAGCCAGGATAACTGGATGGCTCGCTTTCCGAAGGCACCCAAGTCTGCGAAAAGTGACTCGACACCAGTAAATGCAAGTAGTAGTCCGCCGAGCGACTTCCAGCCGCGGGTTTCATTCCGTATCAGGTAAGTGAAAGCGTAGTGTGGACTGAAGGCCTTGAGCACAGTATGGTCGTACTGAACGAGATTATATATGCTGATAGACAAGTTGTAGAGAAGCCAGACCACAACGACAGGGGCAAAAGAGGTGCCGATCTTGGAAGTGCCAAAGAACTGCAGTCCGAAGAGCAAGACAAGGATTGCGCAAGAGATTCCTACAATGGCAGGCCTGCCAAGGTCAGGTCGGATGACCTGAATTCCTTGAACCGCACCTAGTACAGACTGGGCGGGTGTCAAGATGCTGTCGGCCACAACCATGGAAACTCCCAATACACCAACAATCTTAAGGACGCTCTGAGCAACACGACTTCTCTCCAGAAAGTCGCGAGCTATTCTTCCAGCCGGCGCCAAGTCGGCGCCTGTTTCGCGGTCCAGGCGCACGACAATTCTCTCTGGGCCGTTGGGGTCGGTACGTGCAATATTGGCGTATCGGGAAAGTAGCGAGTATAAGGCAAAGGTGCCTCCTTGTCCATCGTCGTCGGCTGATAGTACGATGAAGCAATATTTAACCGTCACTATGAGTGTGAGGGACCATATTATTATTGACAGGGCGCCCACAAGGTCGTGCCATGACGGCTGTTCGGTGAATGTCGAGCTGAAAACATAGAGAGGGCTGGTGCCGATGTCGCCATAGACAACACCGGCACTTTGCCAGGCGAGCCATAATAACAGAACGCCTCTGTACGTCTTTTTGTAGTAAACATGTCAGAGATTTGGTCCGTAATGGTGCACTTTGTTGTCCTGTCGGTGACCTACCTGCTTGTTCTCGCGACATAAGTCTTCATGCTCGATGCGCTGTGCCTTTTCCTGATCGTGCAAGTCGCGGGCTTCAGGATCCGCGGGGGCTGCGTCTTCGCTTTCCTCAGCGGCCGCATGGACCCAGGCTTCTATTCTCTGGTTGCGAGCATTGTAAGAGATCATTTCGATCGTGAGTCGATAAGGTCACTTGGTGACGCTAGGTCCGTTTCCGAAAAGGAAGGGACCAAACCTTGGGGCATGGGCTTATATACTCTGACCCTCCATGCACTGACTAGAACTGGACTAGGATGGAGCAGGATGACGAGCCTAACCGAGATACTACACACACTACTGCTCCGAACCATGCCTGCCAACGCCGACCCGACCTGGGTGAAACTGGCTTGCTGGTCCACTCGGTCAACAGCCACAATTCTAGTCTGGCCGTTGACCTTCACCACCTTGACTGCCAAGACGTTTCGGTGCCATCGCCAAAGTGCTGATAGGTTCGAGCGTAATCCGGGCAAGCTCGGATAAAGGCATTTTCTTTTCCATATCTCTCCACCAGAGATCGTAACGTTTGAGGGTTTTGCTGCCAGTGGGACTGGGGCTGTGTGAGCCTTCCCTGCAGAAGCTAAAAGGCTAGGTAGGATGATCCAGTCTCTCCTCACCTGCAGGACGAACGGCTATATCCAGGCACCGAGGGTGCGGCCGAGAGGTTGCTCTCTCTGGAGATGAGTCGAAAGATTCGAGAATAGTACCGACATGGAGGACACCCTACAGCCCAATAGCATTTAGAAAACTCCGCATATCACCCAATGACCCTTGCCCGTCCTCCAATCTGGGTGTCAATGAGTGCGGGGACAGCTGGAACTGGGGCGACGATTGCCCCATGGGATGGAGGTCAATAAACATTCGTAGTCAAAGAGCCGTGGCGCTAGGACGCTTCAATGCCTCTGCATCTGTCCTGGTTTCTTGGCTGCTTATCCTTTGCATATGCAAATGCATTGTAAAAAGAGTCTCTTCGGCCCTCCGAGCCCGGCCGTTTCTGCGTTTCTGTCAGTCTGTCAGCCTGTCAGTCCATCCGACTCCTGTCAGAACCCCACGTGAATACTTTGAAAGTTGTGCCTCACTGGTGCTGGACTAGAAATCTGATGTGTCTCATCGACTGCAAAGGTGGGCATGCTGGGTTTGTGTCATGGAATTGCACATTACGACGTATCCCCGATATCACGGTGAAGAAGTGGGTGTGGCCTGATTTCCTCTCAAGGTCACTTGCATCAAGAATGGAGTTTGTGATTGAGGTTGTTCCAGTTTCAATCCTCCACTCATCAAAGATACGCTGTAGCCAGTGCTTACCTTCCTGGGTGCCCAGACATGGCCAGTGGGTTCGGGACGGGAAGCTACCACCTAAAGAGTCCACAAGTGTGGAGTTGGTTCTGGAGAATGGAGGCATTTCTCGGGGACTTTTTGATACTCAACCTAAAAGCTGCGTATGCTTATTCAAATCCTGTCCCCCTCTACTATGTATTTCTTACTCGTGTAAGCTGATTACTCATGATATGGACCCTTGTTTTGGAAGTATCGCGAACTTGTTGATCGAATCAAAATTCTCATCACCTAAACAATGAACTTGAAGACAAACACGAGGTTGTCCATTCATGAGATCATATCCCTACAGCAGTAGTCTACACGTTAAGTACATAGTCTACGCGTACGTCATGAGAGTTGATTGCCAAGATGAGACCCAAGAGAAAGATGCACTTATCAGGTGGCTCGGCGAAAACTTTCGTGCCGGTGAGCCTCTTTTGTTGTCTTGGAGAACCCTTCGCGTACCCTACCTACCGACTATCCGAGGTGACCCTCCACTACAGAGATGGGTCTCCTCCAGACAGATGCCATGTAAGTTGGTGGTGGTGCTCGGTTCATGCAACAGCCGACGGGAAGGAATATTAATTAGCGACAGGCCATTAGGCGCCAAAGTTATTTCGGATGTAACATGAAGCAACATAGAACCATCAAAACGCCTAACATTATGTGACTATCTGTCAAGAGGCCTCAGACCAACTCCCATTCCACCAGGTATGACCAGCCCATCCCGCATTTGCCGACCTTGGCAAGAAATTCTTTACCTGTGACTCCTGTTGCATCCTCGCGGCCATCGAAGCTGGTCAAGACGATTAATCGCACCGACTTGCCCCGGGGGCCCAAGTCCCAAGCATTGACATCGAGCCAGTACCAGAACCCATTCGTTTCCAGGGGTATCATCTTGTCTCTCTCACCTTCACCTCGAGGAAGGCTGAGAAGCACCAAACGCTCTTTTCCACCGCATTTCTCCTCCGTCCAGTGCTCGCAGATTTTTGAGTATTGGAAGCGCACAATTTCTCCGCTGTCAATAGAGATATGACGCTGCTTCGGCTCTATGCTGGGCTCTGAGATGCCTTCTTCGCTCGTGGTTCCACATAAGGAAGGGGGCTCACCGTCAATACCTCCGGTGTAGTAGTACTCCCACGTCACAGACTGGCCGTCAGCCCGGAACTGGTGTCGTGAGTCTTTGGGGAAATGTCTGAGACCAAAATGCTCGTTGGCGTATGTAAACTGTGCAGGCGTGAATTTGGCCACGTAGTTTTGCCCATCTACATGACCAGCTCCCCAGCAGGCGTCCAGCAGCTTCCAGTCACCGCCATCAATGCGCACTGCGTTCCAGGCATGGCCATCCGGCTTGGCTGGCGGTGGACGCTCGCCTCTCTTGAGTGGAGTGTATCCAAACCCTTTCCCGTGACCGGTAACAACCACGCACTCAAGACCAGCTCTATTGGCGATTGCTTTATAAGTTTCTGCGTACCCTGCGCAAACAGCTTTACCGGCAAGAACAGTATCTTCCGCGGTCATGTGTTTAATGTTCTTGTTAAAGAATGCTTCGGTATCATAGTTGATGTTGTAATGAAACCAAGTAAATATCGCCCGTGCCTTGTCTGTGTAAGAAGGGAGGGGACTGCAAAGAGCCTGTGCCAAATAACCGATCGGGTCTTTCCTTGGTAGAGATTGTCGAGGATACTGCGCAGCTATGGCATCAGGAGCGCTCCAGTCGCGACATATGAGGCACCCGTTTACTGGACCAGCTGCAGTCAAAGCTTTTGTTTCAAACGCTTCTATCTGAGCCATCGAGGGGCGAGAAGCGAGCGGTACTGGAGGTGGCCCATTCTCTGGCTGTGGGTGGCCAGGAATTGGAGGTCGCGCAGGCAGTGCTGGTTGAGAATCTTGGGGCTTTTCCTTGTTCGAGAACCCAAGAATAACCGGTCCTTTCGCTTTCCCGTTCGTTGATGGCCTGGGTGGTATTTTTCTAGTCTGTGTTACCGCCTGTGGTCCAGGCGTAGCATCTGCCTGTGGTTTCACTGGGCGCGAGGGCAACCTTGGTGGAAGACTAGGCCGAGCCAGAGGTGCAGGCTCAATGGCTCGTGGGGGCTGTGGTGATGGGGGAGCACGATTCGGTCTCGCTGCCTCCTTGGCTGCAGCTTCTTTTTCTCTTCTTGAGGGGGGAAGTTTTGGGAGACTCGCAGGATCATAAGCTGGGGGCACTTTATAGCTCGCCCCGTCAGAATTGATGCTGGTCACCGATGAAGGAGGTCTGCCTGTTGACAACGTAGATATGGCAGAATTCTGCGATCTCTCTGAAGAACCAGAGTTTCTCCTAACCATCAGACTGGATTGGGTCGAGGGGCGTCTCGGTGGTAAGGTTGGCGCAGATGGCATGGTTGGGGTGCGGCTGGGGAGCGGAGGCGGGGCTCGCTGAGCACCATCTTGGCCATTTTGCGCTCTGAGCTGTGGTGTTGACGCCTGTCTCGAGGGGCGCGGAGGGAGCGCTGGGTTATTCTGCGACGGGCTTGGAGTGGTCGATATAACCGGTACTGTTTGACTCCTGCCTTCGATAGCTGGACGAACGGGAGGAGGGGGAGGCGGCGGTCGCTTGCGAACTGGTCCAGAACCTGGGCTTGGGCTTTGAGCGTTGGCAAAGCTCTTTTGTTTGTTGAGAGCAGCAATACGCTCGGCCAAGGTGTTGAACTGAGGCTCTTCTGTGTCGGCCATTATGTATGTATGTGTATTTACTTTTGGTTGACAGAAGTGGCTTTAATGTTCACGGTGATGAATGCTGGTTGTGAATGATTTCAGATACGAATACACGAATATCTCATGTTGTTAGGGAATATGATATGCAAAGGCTCGGCAGAAAGCTGTAACGAGGTAGCGACAGAAATGAAGAGATGCAAGTTGAAAACGAAAAAGAAGAACAGAGGATGGTGGGAACGAAGTCGATGTTAGTTCCCGGGGATCTTATAAGTGTTAATGAAACGGATGATTGAAGGGGTTGTACACAGCCCTGTATGTGGACCTGGTTTGCGGAGCGGGGATGTAGGGGTGAACAAATCTTCCAGCTAATGTTTCATGACGTTCTAGAGCCAACGGAAATGCGGCTTGTTTACTGAGGAAATAGTCCTAGGTATTCGTTTTAGTGATGGTTCGAATGGTCATAACCATGATAGTGACAACAACGCCATTCTTTGCTTGCTTATTACTCGCTTGGCCGATTCTTGGTCGTCCTAAAATTGATCATGCCCCTTAATAAAACTTAACAATCTGACTCCCTTCCTCTGACAAGACCGTGGCGACTTGGCTCTTGGCAATTATGTGCCTACTGCTAGACCCGGAAAAAAACATGATCGACATATTCACTGTACCTGGCGACCGTAAACCCGTTTCTTTTCTCTACAGAGTACCTCACAGCGTTTTGATATACAGTATACTGACTCACATGCATTGTGGCTAATAATACAAACATTCCCCTGCTCTAAAGGCCGTGTTAATATTGGAGGCTGATATCTGAGTTACCCCAGGCTCAGCTGGGTGTGCACTTACTTAACTGGATTTGCCTGAGAACACGAGCTATTGTAAGCTCCATGCCGCATATAGTGTTTATATCTGAGTTCTTGTGGCTCTCCAACTCGATATACGATAGAAAAGTATCCAGTACGGACGGCTAGCAAATGCTATTTCTTCAATATCAAACTATAAATAAACGACTAGGAAACTAATGTAGGCATAACGTCGGGTAGATTCGCACGATGGCTTGGCCAACATGGGTTCTGATTTGGTTTCTTTTCTGGTCCTCGGTAGCCAGGTAGTGGCATGGGCATTCATCTATTTTCTGGAGCATTGGTTGATAAGACCTGATCTAACAAAACTCGTAGATATGTTCGCTGTACTACAACAAACATAGTATCATAGCTGTCCTTTGTATTAATCACAGGGAAGTCGGCATTCAGCCGTGAATAACTGGCAAGCAGGGATCGATTGTGTTTTTACATCTTTTGGTGTCACTGAGTATTGAGATCTTCCGAAGTGTCAAATAAATTGTCAACTGCCATTGCTGCCATTACACAATGCTGGTTAGAGGACAGGCGGTTGATCTGAGACTTTTTCTATACGGTAAACGAATTTCCAAATATCAGCAAGCACCATGTGATTGTAACTTCCAATACGTTTTGAATGTTGGTCCTATATATAGTTCTTTCTTGCCTTGCAAGCCCTGCAGGTCCCTTTGGAGGTTGGTAGGCATTCTTTCAGCTTTGGCTGGCACTAACAAACGAGGCAGATCTTATGCACCTGGGAATCGTTAATCCGCCCCGCAACCGCCATCAACAACCATGGAACCAACAAAATAACAGAATATCTATCCAATCCCGGCACCTATTCATAGCCCACCTCCACTAAGGGAACTAACGTTGACCCCTCAGACCTTGCGTACAAGTTACAACCTAGGGGACCTAGGCATCCTTACCCCGACACCAAGCGGCTTGCGACAGACTGATGTGACTTGGCTAGTTTGGTTTGACTTCACTTGACTTGTTTCTCCTTCATCCTCGCCTCTTTTCGTTCTGCTCATCCATCTTCTTCACAATCAGAGACTCCTTCTCTGGTGCGCCATCCATTCGATCGGAATATGGGCTTCCTCCCTCTTACCGGCCCCAGTTTATAGCCTCCGACTTAGCTACTGCTGATCGACGCTATCCATTCGAGTCCGTCCTACATCGGCGCATGCCATCCCCATCTCTATCCCCATCAGCGCGGCGCATATCTACCTAGTCAAACCCTGGTCGCATCGCAAGATATTGATATTCGTTCATCGCATTGCTCGCTTCTCGGCACTGAGCTCTCATCCGCCATCTGTCCACCCGCTCCGGACTGCCTGCTCTCGTCCTTGTTGAGCCAGCCGAGTTGCCACGCTCATCATGGCTGCGGAGGAGGCCGTTGGTAATGGGACTGTCATCCCGCCCAAGCGCTCACTCACATTTCACGATCTCCCAGCAGAGATTCAACGGGACATACTATCGCATGTTCGTACCAAGTCTGGGCAATGTCATCCGCCTTGTGACTTTACTAACATCTTGGTAGTGCTCGCAGTCGGACCTGATTTGCTGTGCTCTTGTTTCCCAACACTTCCGTGAGCTTGCATCTGCTTTACTCTATCGCAGCTTCAATATCCTTTTCCCCGACGACGACGATGTGAGATTCGAATCGCCAATTGATGGCCTCGCAGGTGGCTTGGATACATTCACCACTAGCGACTACAATTATGCAAAGCATCTAAAGGAATTGTCCATGGACACAGTTAGCACTGGCGTCAAAGCTGAGCATGCATATAAACCGTATCTATACAGCACCAGCTGCGGTAAATTCCTTAATACCTTACTATATTTGACGCTGCAGAAAGCGAAGTCTCTCGAGTCCTTTCGGTATGACTTCTAGTGCCGTTCCAATCCTTTTGTTGTTAACCGCTGTCACTAGTTGGAATATTCGTGTTGAACTCAGCCGACCTGTCTATCGTGAGCTTCATAATATCCAAACATTGACCAAATTCCACATCCGTTTTCAGGCTGGCGAAACCTACTACATTACGCCGCCGCCACTTCCTCTGAGCATTGATGATGTTCCTGCAACTTCGGCCCACTGGTCAGATATTCCTCTGCCTCCTCCGGGACCACCACCACCAATGTTCACGGCTCCCTTGGCTGGTCCTATGACATCTCTATCGGTGATTCCATCGCCTCCTCCTCTTCTGCCAACCTCAAAGCAGTTCTTGAAATCCAAAGCGAGCAAGCGCGACTCAAAATCACAGGAACCTCCGACACTTTCAGGCTTTAAGAAGCTGAAAAGTCTATCTGTCCTTGATATAGACAATCTTGATTTGACTACGGAGCTCAAGACCTGCATCCGAAATTCCTCCGCTACCCTTACAGAGCTGCATCTATCCTTGTCAGATTCTTTGGCGCTGCAGGCCAGACGACCACCGCCTGATTCGGATCCGGATGATTCAGATGTTGATGATGAGTTTCAAGTGGTGCCCGTCTCACAAAGCACCGCTTTCGATGCGAGTGGGCCAGCAAAAGCCTTCCGCTCTCAGGAGGAGCGTAAACTTCAGGAGGGTATTCTCGGAAGAATATTCGATGTCGAACCTTTTATACTCAAAAAACCTGCCCTCAGTCAGAGTCCCCGCGAAGCAGCGACTAGTCAAGAGGAAGGGTTAGAAGCTGACAGCAACCACTCGGAGGATCCCCGCGAAGAATTTGTGTCATCTCTTCGCAGCGTGTCTGCAAGGTTGATGGCACAGGATGGTACACGCGATATATCTACAGCGCAGCAAGATATTCTAGATATCATCGAGAAAGCAGCCAGGAAATATGTGGACTCGGGCGAGCGTCTTTCTCAACAGCCCAACGATTCGCCGGAAAGTCCTGCTGTAGTGACTCAGGATGAAGAGCAGCCAAGCGACGGGAATGATCAGGCGAGCTCAGGACCAGTCGAGACTCCCAACTTAGCTATACGACCCAAGAGCAAAGCATCGAGTGGCGATCTATCACCGGACGACATTGAAATCGAACACCTCGATACCGTAGACGATCTCGAAGTAGAATCCGATGAGCAACAAGGGAAGGAGTCAGAGGAAAAACAAATTGAACACGAAGAATCCGGAAAGCCAGACACGGCATGTTCTTCGGCTGCCAACTCGGAGGATCAGGAGGCAAATTCGAAGACAACCTCAACCACTGGGCGGGACAAAGTTGACACGGGCTTGATTGCGCAGCAAGTGAATTATGAGACACTAATGTTGGAATTACAACAGCTGCAAGAACAGCAAGATGCATTTGTTCAACAAGTCAAGGCAATGTCTGTTCAGAGCACAGTCATGGAACTCGATCAAATCAAGGACGCAGAAACCCAGCTCAGAGAAATGAGCCAGAGGACTAAACGCGTTCAGGACGCCATAGCAACCACCCACCTTGAGATAAAGGAGGCTAAGAACCAGGTCTCTGGGAAGTCTCAGTTTGATGGTAGGGATAAATCACAGCGGTCAATTGACGAGTATCTGCGAGATACCAGAGGCATTGCACTGGAGACACTAGGCATCCACCTGATTCCAGTCAAAGCATCTGTTCTCTCAAGGGCCATTGACTTGAAGTGTATGAAGAATCTGACATTGCTCAATGTCGGTAACCAAGCGCCAATCTGGACGTTGCTTTCCAAGGAAAACAAAACCTCCCCTCTGGCCCTGCGCAGTGTTTTTACTGACAATGTATCGACCGCATTCCTGCATTGCATGTCGCAACTTGAAGAATTACATGATTTGTTCCTTTTGGAACGAAGTGCTAAACAAAAACCCGAAAGTTTCGCGCCACGGACTACCGTCACCATCGATCAGATTCGTCGGTTGGTGCTTAAGAAGCACATGCATACTTTAAAGAGGCTGATGATCAAAGACGAATCAAACAGCAGCGGATGGGATGCGAATCAGAAAGCAATGATACTTATTTGCAATCGTGGAGTGCAGCTTGAGGAGCTAGCTCTCAGTATGAACATCCACGCGGTGGTAAGTTTACTGTAGTCGTCGTTGAATTTCGTTAACATTTGTCGCAGCACGCTTTCATGCAATATTTCGCAGGGCTAATCAATCTCCGCGCTATCAACATCCTCCGGTTCAGAAATAACGACACATGCATATGGGTCATGCGCGAGATCTTGAACTTTATCGTGGATAACCTCTCTCACCACCCCGAGCTGAAGCTAGAGTGGATCGCGATGGAGGACGACCGACTCGATCGCGTTATTCGCCCTACAGACGTGGCAGACGAAGGGGAAAAGAGACGGGCTAAGGGGAAGGAGAAAGCTACTGCGATCCCTCACCACAGTAGTATTAATCTTCCTGTACTGCCTCCCTGGGGTGAGGATAGCGAAAGTGAGGATGAAGATGACGATGCCTCGAATTGTGGAAAGAGACTTCGACTCAAGACTGTTGGAGTCCTCCAGTTTTATGAGGTCTGGGGTGTTAAGATTTTTGATAAGGAAGTCCGATCCGGCCGACTTTAAGTGTTGGGGCAGAGCTACCTTTCAAGGTACAATTTGTTTGGATGCTACCGTTGAACTTGCGGCGGTAGGATGGCGTATATGGGTCCTGGGAAGCTGGAGTTGATTCAGGGGATCAGTCAAGTAGAACGGTTTGGACATGTGGGTACATACCAGATGTGCTCATACATAACTTATGATGCAGTGTTCTCATCTATGGGTTTCAAGCCAAGCACAGGCGTCCGCCTGTGTGAACTAAAATATTGGTTAACATATGAATTGAGTGGATTTACTTTACTGAAGTGTCAACGTCTGGGTTCGCGACAATCTCGTGAATCAGAATGCACATATTTGCCTTGGACGCCCCCGAAGAGTTTCCTAGCGTCATATCACTGATTAAATAATAAACCTAAATAAAGAGGGAAAGTCATATACAAATAGTTTCCTACAATTCTGTTGCGCATCCCATAATATCATAACGCCCTAGGGTAGCCAGGCTATTTGGATTCGCATGTATAAGTCAATGTGGGCCTTTTGAAGATCTTCCAACTTGACTACCAAGGTCAGTAGTCATGATGAATGACATGGGGCTACTGACAGCCCGGGAATGAGAGAAACTACCTAAACACACATATCATCTTTACTTCTCGCGACCAGAACACGGAGCAGGAATGTTAATTGTTAACTATCTCGTTACTGTAACACGTAATTTAGGCACACACATCACCACTTCTCATCAACCATTTTTGACCCATATCATCAAGAGCAACTCCGTAACTTTATCATTTCGCCGTGCCTGGTTCTAGGTTTGGTACAGTTCAGAAGTACACTACCCTGAAAAAAAAAGAAAAAGGAAAATCGCGAATAAACCCTAGTGTGAGGGGACAGGTATCTAAACTAAAGCATGTATATTTACAGCCTGGAGATAATGGCGGCAGCGTACTCGTTGGTCTTGGCCTTACCGCCGAGATCGCCAGTCAGGGCCTTGCCCTCGGCGAGGGTATCGAAGATGGCCTTCTCGATGCGGGTAGCGTGCTCGTTAAGACCCATGTGTCGCAGCATCATGATGGAGCTGAGGAGAAGGGCAGTGGGGTTGGCGAGGTTCTTGCCAGCGATATCAGGGGCGGAACCGTGGACGGCCTCGAAGATGGAGCACTCGTCACCGATGTTTCCGGAGGGGGTGAGACCGAGACCACCGATCAGACCGGCGCACATGTCGGAGAGAATGTCACCGTAAAGGTTGGGCATGACAAGGACCTTGTCGTTGTAAGGGGTAGGGTCAGTGACCATCTTGAGGCAGCTGTTGTCGAGGAGCTCGGCGTCGAACTCAATGCCGGGGAAGTCCTTGGCGACCTCCTGAGCGACCTTGAGGAAGAGACCGTCGGAGAGCTTCATGATGGTAGCCTTGTGGACGACGCGGACCTTCTTGCGGCCAATGGACTCGGCGTGCTGGAAGGCAAATCGGAGGACACGCTCGGAGGCCTCACGGGTGATGAGCTTGATGCTCTGGACAACACCATCGACAACAACGTGCTCAATGCCTGAGTATTCACCCTCGGTGTTCTCTCGGATCAGGACGGTGTTAACGTTGTCGTAAGGAGTCTCGTAGCCAGCGACCGAGCGGCAAGGTCGCAGGTTGGCGAAGAGGTTGAAGGTTCGGCGGAGGGTAAGGTTAAGAGAAACATGGCCCTTGCCAATGGGGGTCTGAAGGCGGATGTTAGCCATTGGACAATGTGCGATGCGCCTGGTGGCATGGTTTATGCGCTCATGTTAACGTACAGCGAGAGGACCCTTGAGGGCAATCTTGTTCTTCTTGATGTTGTCAATGGCAGCATCAGGGATAGCGGTCTTGCCGTCCTTGATGATGGGAGTAACATCAACAGGCTCCCAAGCAATGGGGGTCTAGAGAATGCTGTGTTAGAATAAGTGGTTTCTTTGGTGACTTATGCGGGTTGTCATGACGAACCTTGGCGGCGGCGAAGATTTCCTTGACGGACTGAGCAATCTCGGGGCCGATACCGTCACCCTCAATCAAGCTGACCAGGAAGTTACCCTGCGCATTATGTTAGTACAATGTCAATTGCAATTGAGGCCATAGCCAGGCATTTTGTTGCGACTGAGCTATTTTATCTCGGCCTCATGCTCGGACCAGCCGAGCGCTGGGATGGTTCAAAAGCTGTTTTATGAGAGAGCGCAAAACGTACCTTGGCATCCTTGGTTCCGTTGTACTTGGCAACACGGTCGCCGGAGGTTGAGTAGCATCGGTTCTGTATAAAGAAAGTAAGTAAATGTTGATGCGGTGCTCGGACTAGATTGTAGCGAATCCGGGCAAATTTGTGGTGGTGATCTCATACGTAGAAAATGGCAGCGCGGGGGGCAGCAGTGCGCAGGGCTTGCCTGGAGGCGGGAGTTCGGAGAGCTCGAATGGCCAGCATTTTGAATAGAAGCGAGCAAAGAGACTACCTTGGTACAGCTTGAGAAGAAGAGAGGGGATGATGCAAGGTAATGAGGAGAGGAGAGGGTATAATGAGAAAAGCGTGACGACAAGAAATAGAAAGAGAGGAAAGATTAGTTAACTCAGGTCAAGAAAACAACTGACCTATGAACCTGAACCCCAAAACCAGCCAAATCCGACTCCGAATGGCCAATGCTGTTTTCATAGAGTGCAGCCACAGCCTGACAGCAGGAAAAAGGCAACTAGCCACTGGTAGCCACGGGCAATAGCGGGTCAGGTCGCTGTAAATGCCTTGGTAAGTCCACTATTACCCACTATTTCGCGTCTTTTCCAAGCCTTCCCATGGGTTCTTTTCGGCTACAGCCTCGTATACCGGGCGGACTTACGCTTGTCTTTTTTTTCTCTCAACTCGCTCGCATTTCGAGGGCTTTGCTCCGAAGTAACGAGGGGCCGGTGGACATCCGCAACCACGGCTTTTACTTGCCATATCGAGTTACTGCCTTGATGTTTCGTGAACCATGGAAATGCACGTCACAGACAAGGCCCAAAGTTGAGGTCATGAAGCTCGCACCGCCATAGTTCCATTCCGACGCCACACTTAAACCCCCACAGTTCAATTGCTAGCCACATCTACACATGCATGAGAGCTAGGCTAGCTACTATCCTTCCGAGCATTAATACAGATGATCGTTTACAACAATGCGCCTGATAGATCAGACTCTTGCAGCTGATTGTACAGCTTAGATCCAGATCGCCAACACTGCATCTCCATCTCGCGGGACAGCTCCCCACGATTGCGTCAACTAGGAGTAACATAAGCGCGGCCTTTCGAGCATGCGACACGTCCCCTTTTTGTCCAACCATTAGGCCACCATTACCGCCATCATGGCCGACATGGAACGTACCATCCTCGACTTTTACCAGATTCCGACGTTATATCCCACTGAATGGCCCGCCGAGAAGGACTTGGAAAATCTGGATGAAGATGGTGAGGATGAGAAGGGTGCTGCTTTGAAGCGAAGGCAGTCTCGTTATCAGGCGCTTGAGAGAGCCGTGAGCCAACGGAAGAGCAATATTCCTCGAGGGGACGACCAAGGAGGTGTTGGGAATATCGTGCAAAAAGACGAACCAGATCCCTTGGGAACGACGGATAGTGTTGTTAGAACGCTCAAGCATCTTGGCCTACCCCTCCAAGATGACCACCGACTACGTATGTCTCCGCATCATGACATCTTGCTTTGAGAATATGGATTGACTCTTTGCGACTGCATCAGGTAACCGATTTCTCCTTTCCTCGACAACTTTTTCGCCTGCGCTCTTCCTCTCTCAGATGCATGCCACCGCCGATACCCGAGGCTTGCTCACCGGTCTCGATGTCCTCTCACAGTCTATTGACCAAAAGTCAGCCTCACTCAAGGTTCTAGTCGAAACCAACTTTGAAAGATTCGTCAAAGCCAAGGCAACTATAGATAATGTCTATAAAGAGATGAAATATCGAGGTGCTGAACCTCCCGATCCTAATAACCCAGGCCCCTCCAACGCAGCCCAACGCCGCAGCTATCGAAACAGCATGGTCGGTGCTGGGCTAGGCATCAACAATCCTTTGATATCCCCAGCTACTGATACACGTAAAAAGAATGCTTTAACTAAAGAGAGCGAATATGGTGTTCTGGGTATCAAAGGTCCGCTGCTCGAAGTCTCAGCAAAGGCCGAAGATGTTTGGGGTCCTGCTTTGGGTGGAAGAGAGAAGGAGGAGAACCTGAAAACGGTTTCAAACCACTTGACTCGATTTAAAGACTACGTGGAACTGAGTACCTCGATAGCAGACAGCATCAAGCGAAAGGACTATGAATCGCTGGTCGATGAGTTCACGAGAGCCAGAAGAATTGCAGACGAAAGCCGACAACTGGCAGATGAACTTGGAGAAGAGACTCCGACAGAACCACAACTCTATCAATTATTGATAGCAGGGCGCATGTGGCATGACGTGGACCAGCAAATTCGCATGTTTAAACGCGACATGTGGAAGCGGCTTGTCACTCTTTACACAGTATCAAGAACAGATGGACCAAGTGGTCGCATACAAGATCAACATATGGAACTCATCGGTTTGCTTTTGGAATTGGGCGTTGACGACAACCCAATCTGGGTTTGGCTCCTGAGTAGATACGATCATCTCAAGAGCAAAATCCAGTCGACAGCAGATCACATGAAGGTTGAGATCGAGGTGCTTCGTCGCAGGTTAGCCAGCAACGATAAGCCCAATCCAAGCACAATTGCCACACATCTACGAGCTCTCGGCCGGCCAGTAATCGAGGACAAACCCATGACTTTCGACTCACCTGAGGTGGTGGAACTCTGGGAAAAGATGCTATCGTTCCTTACAAGTCTCCTATCGAGTGAAGGAATTCTGGGCGAGGTTGTAGAATTCTGGCAAACGGTGCAAGGATTTATCAATGGTTCTGCCCAGGCTGCCCTTCCAGTAGGTTATCGTGGCGAGTCTCGACATCACCATGAGCTGTCACAGCAGAGCATCAACGAGTTGAGAAAGGGGGCTGTGGAATTGGTGGATCTGCTTCGAGAACATACCTATTCTTTCTTCGTGGACATGCCCCCTGAAGATGTCTCGTTGCTCTTTTCACCGCTTCCCAAGACGCCGGTCCCGGGGACTCCTGGCTCCGACTCGCTGGCATCTCCGCGAGATCCTCGCTTTAACTTTGATCCAAACAATATGCCACCTCCCTCGCCCAAGAGAGGCGAGGTTTGGGAAAAGCTGGCTTTCTGGCCTCCATGGTCCAATTCCATCAGTGGTGTTCATTACTTATCAAAAATGTTGACTCTGGTTGGTGCTGGAGCTGGCGACTTGGCTTGTATCGAGCCAGTCGAGTCAGGGGAAGGTCAGGTTCTCGATCGCCTCAGAAGTCTTGTCGGTGGCTCTCGAGATCGCTGCGTCACAGCATTGTGCGCCGCTTGGAACCGAGATGCTGAAAACATCAAGTTTGTCGAAGATTGGCAGCGATCGGTTGAGATGGGTGATGTAACACGTATGCCAGCTACCTTTGCTGCTTTCGAAGGATCAGTATTGTCGGGCATGCAGAAAATCCTCTATATTCCCGATGCCATGTCCAGGTCAGGTTCGGGGGATATTGTCTTGCCGCCACCGACAAAGCTACTTCAAATGGTTCGCAGCCAATACGTGACCACATTGTACAAGGCATTGAGTGGCATGGTTGAGAATGCCGAGAGATCGCTGAAGAAGACCGAAGACGACTGGTCAATTGACGACGAGAGCTCCCTTGCGTCAGCAGCTGCGCCGTCTATGGCGGGCAAAGGAGCATTGGACTCAGGAGATAGGGTGAGTTACACATAATTAACTTTCACGACCGTATCACACTAACAGCTTCTTTTCAGAACGTTCGTATGCTTATGACCTTGAGCAATCTCTCATCACTTCAATCGCAAGTGGTGCCCAGTCTTAACCTGCAGTTTGAAAACGCATTCTCCGTCAAGTTGACTGACGAGTCCAAGAAGATTCGTGAAGTCCTTGGCCAAATTCACGACCGTCTCTTCCAATCATACACCAAGCAGTCGATCGAGAGACTTCGCGATGTCATTCAGTCTGGTATCTCCGCCCCTAACTGGGCCCCTGGTCAAGGACAACGCACACAAGTCGCCAAGCCATATGTCTACGATGCTCTTCTTACGCTGGTTCTCGTCCACTCGCAGGTTTCCACTACTGCGCCAGCCCTCACAGTCGAAGTACTATCCTTCCTTCTTGAGCAGACATCTACCCAACTCCTGGAGGCATTCAGGCGCCGCCCACGGTACACTCTTGAAGCTCTAATGCAAGCGACACTCGATGTCGAGTTTGTTGCACAAACGCTTAGCCATTATACCTCCGAACGGGCCTCAGAGCTACAGAGTCAGATCTACCAAGAACTCGATGCGCGTACAGACAATGATGCTCGAGCTCGTCTGCAGGGCGAATTGACCGAGATGCGCACTGTCCTCAAGCGTCTAAGAGACGCAAGTAAGAACGAATTCGCTTGCTTCAAGAAACCAAAACGGCCTGGCCATGGTCCTAGTAGGAACAATAGTGGTATATCTGGTATCTCGGCCTAGAAGGCTCTGGAAACCGGTGCTCCCAACATCGCGAACAAGCAAGGCAATGAGGACGATAGCAACATGAGTGCAATGGATTCTACGGGTTCAAATGTGTTCTAGGTCGAATGAAGTAGTAGATTTGAGACTTTAGCGAAGTAAAGAACAATAACGAGGCAAGATTAATCATTAATCATGAGGACTTTTTTGTTTTGTTATGATGTTTGGCAAGCATCTACAGTGTTTTTCTCTCTCTTTTTTTTTCTCTATGCCGTAAACGCCAGACTTGAACCGCAGCCCTACACTTCTATCTACCGTGTATTTCTTCTCCTCCACAGCGAAATACCACGTCGGCCATAACGCCCTGTGGCTAACCATACAAGCATGCTCCATGTGGTATCAAAATTCATTTGCTTTTTCCGTCCAGTCATTAACCATTAAACGAGTCGAAATCAAGTTCGCCTGCCCTTGTTTAGGGCGAGTTTGTGATGAGAAGATGAGAGCAGAACATCATCTCTAGAGATCGAGAGTCTGCAGGAGAGAAGGGGGAGCCTTCTTGTCGGGAGAGGATAGTGTCATCTAGAATATTTGATTAGCAACAAGCCTAGGGTAATTGAAAACAACATTGCTTACAGTCTAGATCGATGCTTTGGAAATAAGCCCCAATTACGGGATCTTGTTCCGAAGTGATTAGCTTGCCCGTCTCGCCACGAAGTGTCTGCGGAAGAGCCTTGCGAATTGCTAAAAGCATCTTCAACAACCCGGCGAGGTTACCGCCCTGCTGTGTAAAGACACTGGGGTCTCTTTCCAAAGGCCATCCTGGGCGGAGGTGATCTTGCTCCCAGGCTTTGAAAGCCCAAGTCGACTTCTCGAGGCAGTTGAGGAAAATGACAGCTGTCAGGTACATCTTGAAGTTGACCTTCACTTTGCTGTCCTGCAAGACACGATGCATTCCACTCAAAAGTGCCTTGGATGTGTTGTTGGCCTTTCTCTCTGCTGCTGCGTTGAGTTGCATGCAGAGGGTCGTGTAGATGTCGGCGTCGTTCTCACTTTTGGCCTCTTGAATGCGTCTAGGCTCTTCGTTGTCGTTCGCCGGTCTTTCGACAACATTCCATTGCCTTTCGCGGTCAATGCTTTCCACCAAACCCCATAACTCCAGAGACTTTCGAAGCAAATCGTCCTCTGATTCTTGGAGTTGCTGAAGTGCGAGGTCCAGAGTGACGCGCATGAACTTGGATGGTTCCCTATCGATGAAAAGTTGAAACACGTCGCGCATGTAGGCCTCCACCTTTCCGGGGACATCCTCTTTATCCTGGTCGATCATGATCACTTGGAAGAATGACTCCTTACTACCTCGAATTTCTGCTAGAGTGTCACTAGGCTCTAGTAACGCAACCAAGGCCTCAAGAGCAATGACTTTACCAGTTTCAGGGAAGTGCGATACTTCTATCATAGTCCCGTCGTGGGTCATGTTTATCTGGTTTTTCAGGAGGTTGATACGATTCTGAGACAAAACAACCTGAACACCAGCCGAGTATAGATCGAGCTGTTCTTGAAGCCTAGTCCGGACACAGCCAGTTCTCCATACCCTGGGGGCAAGAACCTTTCGACAAGTATCGCACGGTGTTCCTTTGCCGCAGTTCTTGCGAAGAATTCTGCATCTAATGCAGGCGCCAATTTTGCGGACCTCTTGGACCTCTTTACGTCGTGCGGCAGTGAAACGGGACCGAGCATGGCGAGGCCTTCCATTGAGCTGTCCGTCGCTTGTGTCCATTCGGATGCCACCACGAGTCATCTGAATAGGTGGTGGAGGGTGTTCGTGGATGAGAGGCACCGGCGAGGCAGTTGCCAAGTATGTCATTTCGCCCCATGGCTGCGAGATTCCATTATCAGGCGCGGTGACTGCACTTGGTGACGTTTCGATTGTGGTGGGAATTTCCATCGTTGGTGGTGGTGTCGCGGAACCGTTCTCGTCAACGAGTTGGGGATCGAGAAGTGACGGGTTCAGTCTAGCCGTAGCAGCAACGGCAACCGATATGTTTGAGACGTCGGGGGAAGCATCACTGTTGGGAAGCAGTGCTTGGAGGCGTTCCTCAGGCGATAGCTCGGTTCCTGGGAGCGGCTGTTGAATCACACCTGTCAGACATGTTAGAAACACTGCTTATAACCCATGTTATGCCATCATACCTCTGTTTCCCTGTTGCGATCGGGTCTCATAGCTCACCGGAGGGTTATCAAGGGTAAACTGCTCGTGAAGCTCGAAGCGATCCGAAACATGTTGAGCGTTGGCAGGGTCGGAAGGGTCAACAGAAGCTTGTACGCTCTGAGCACGGTTGTTCTCGTTCAAATCAACCTGTCGCGACGCTTCGGCTAGGGTTTCTAGAGCGCTCCATCCTTGGGGGAGATTGGGAACATCGACTGGCTGTCCGTTTGGTTGTGTCTCGGGAGGTGGTCGTTCAGCAGGCGCTCGGGCATTCGTAATACCATGGAGTTCGAGGCAGGCTCGCATGCGATCCGATTCGGATATGGCAGGGCACTTCTTGGTGATATGCGTGGTCAAGCTATCGATCCTGCCCTTAGGGAAGTTCTCGCCACATTGCTTGCACGTGTGCGGGTATCGGTTACTGTTGTCGTTGAGCTTGGGGCCCCGGACGAAGTACTCGAGGATGAGGGGGTTGGGCTTGCGGCCCATTGCGCGCTCAAGGGCGTTGCAAGCGCCTAGCCCACAACCTGATCCTACAAGGCGCTGAATACGCCGATTCCGCCAAAAGACCGCTACTGGGAAGTCCGGTCGGCTTCGCGATAAAAGCAGTGTCGACACGGTAGAGCTGGGAATTGGTGATAGGATTGTGCCGTGGCTGCGATTCTGCCTTTGCAGACCGACAAATTTCTCTCACCGCCTGTGGGATCGGACTTTTGGTTAACCCGAGGATTAGCGTGAACCTTGTGAAGACTAGGGTATCATTGGTAGAAATTCTCCGACGCTCGAGCTCTTGCCTATCCGCTGAGACATGCACATAATGTTTGTGGTGGCACTGGTGGGGTAGAAAAAAGTTGCACCCCGCGCTTCGGTTAATGTATGATCTTGAACTTGGAGTCTTATTTGTACAACCACTTATAGGTTCGATTTGTTGTTGCCATTGACAAGTTTTCCTTCGAGATTTATCTTGCCATCAAACTCAAACACCAAAGATGAAGAACATTCAGCGTCTTGAACTGCAGGCTGCGGCTGATATGCATGTTCATTTGCGCCAGGGCGAATTGATGGACTTGGTAGTCCCAACGATTCGTCAGGGTGGAGTTGATACGGTATTCGTGTATGGATTCTATAGATAAGATTCAGTATTCAAAGGCTAATAGAATGTAATAGTATGCCTAATCTTGTATGTTATCTTCTGTGAAACACGTGTATATGAAGAGTTGTCGTATTGGATGTCAAGATGACCACTGACTGTGACTTCAATAGCTCCCTCCCCTCACTTCGGTTGAGCAGGTATGATCTCTTCAAGTAATTTAAACAAACCTGTTCTGACGAGAGAAAATCCAGGTTCTAGACTACAAGTCCAAGTTGACTGCCATCACTCAAGATGTCAACTTTCTCATGTCCCTTTACGTTAGTCTCTATCCTCACCCTGTACCTAAACTCGTTCTCACTCCTACAAGCTTCATCCTTCAGTTACTCCTGAAGTGATTGCTCAAGCTGCCGAGGCCGGTGTCACCGGTGTCAAGCTGTATCCTCAGGGTAGGTTTCAATTGGCCTCGCGCTGACGATAGAATACTTGCTTACACCCTGTAGGTGTCACCACCAACTCTGAAAATGGTGTTTCTGATATCACCGCATTCTATGATACATTTGCTGCCATGGAGAAGCACGGAATCGGTCAGTCATTTCCATCAATTTCAATTGACTTTCGCCTGACATTATAATAGTCTTGAACATTCACGGAGAAGCCCTCGAGTCTCTTGCTCCAGCTGATACCACGCTGGAGGAGGCTTTCCTCCCCACTCTGAAGCAACTTCACGATCGGTTCCCCGAGCTTCGCATTGTGGTAAGTGTGCCTTCATGATAAAGAACTGGACTATGATTAACGGAGTTCTTTAGCTCGAGCATTGCACTACCGCTGCCGCTGTAGAGGCTGTCAAGGCCTGCGGACCTACTGTTGGCGGTATGATGTTACCGTTTCGCCATACTGCTGAACACCCCTTTCTAACTATTTCATAGCTACTATTACTGCTCACCACCTCTACCTCACTTCACATGAGGCCTGCTGTGACCCCTTTGCTTTTTGCAAGCCCATCCCCAAGAAGCCCACTGACAGAGATGCTCTGGTCAGGGCTGTCGTGAGCGGTAACAACAAGTTCTTCTTGTGAGCTATCCCTCTACCTCGATATAGAGATTCGCCCTTCGTACTGATAATTTTAAAGTGGAAGTGACAGTGCTCCCCACTCCCTGCAGTCCAAGACCTCTGCTGAGCAAGGCAAGGCCCCTGCAGGTGTCTTCACTCAACCCTACGTCGTGCAGCTTGTTCTCCTTGGTCTCGAGGAAGCCATCGAGCGTGGAGCCATCTCTGAGGAAGAAGTTACAGAGGAGAAGCTCGAAAACTTCTTCAGCCGCAATGGTCGACGCTTCTACAAGTTGCCCGACACCTCTGGCAACAAGATCATCTTGGAGAGGAAGGGTGAGAAGATCCCCACTAGTGTCAAGAGTGCCGACGGAAAGTCTGAGGTTGGCATTTCCAGACACGGCACTGAGGTGTTCAGCCTGACATGGGCCTAAATCGAACCGCGATCCATTAGAAGGAGTGTCAAGGTATAGAGGATGTGCAGATAAATAGAACTGGCACTCAATACACGACACCGGACCTGTAGTTTGAGCACAAGTTTATGATTTACCATATAACAAACAGCTTGTTGAGTAATGCTATGAGTAGTTGCGACTATAAAGATACTGTACACTAACAACCATAACTCCAGGCTATGCTCTCAAGTTTGAACTAAACCTGGGCAGAAATAAGGGTATCCGGTATAAGCAAAGCAGCTCCTTATCTAGATCCTTCATCCCTCCCCCAAACATTTCGAAACTCATCCTCGTCTATTCCATGCTGCGACTCGTTGTTCGAGGTTGTCCGATGCTCCGATTGATCTCCACCATCGTTCACAGTCCTAGACCCACTGTTCTCCGGACTGGTCTGTCCGTCATGACCACTAACCTGGGCAGTTTCAACGGGAGCAGGAGGTTCCTTGTCTGATCCCAATTTATTTGGATCCGGTTCGTCGTGTTTGACAACCTTCTTTGACTTCTTTTTCTTTTTGATTGGGACGACAGACTCGGCCTGAGGTTCCAATCGAGGAGTCCGAGCAGGCGTATGCGTGCTACTCCTTTGCTTCCCTTTGTTGTTAGGTGGGTATTCCGTTGCAGGTGACCTCACAGATGGACTGTTGTAGGCAGACCTCCCACCAAAGCTTCCAGGAGAACGATATCGCTCTCTCAATGGCTCGCTAGCTGTAATTACAGGATACTGTCTCGAATTAGATGGGTGCATGTTTATGGAGTTGATTTCACTTACATTCCAGTCGCCATACTCCAGTTGTCGTGCTTGTTCATACAGACGGTCTTCGTCAGGATCCACCTCTGGTTCCTCAAAAGTGCCGTGTGTATTTTCGTTGATTTGATCAGGACGGTTCTCGCTTGATTCACCATTTCCCCGAAGGAGAGGCGTGGTGGAGTTGATCTCTCCTGGCTTGGGAAGCCAGTACTTCCCCTTTCCACCACGCTCGTATCTCATGCCTTCCTTAAGTCTCGCTAACCGAGATTTGGAATCTTCGTGAGCCATTACTTTGTCGCCGGAATCAAAAATTCTATAGCCATATGTATCTCCTCGGAAGGTTAATTTGGAGTCTTCAATAAGATCTCTAATACCGAATGCGTCCTTGAAAGCGTGTCGCAGCGGCATGCGTGCAGACAGAATGCTGTTGTCTGCAAAATCGTGCCATGAGAATGCATACCAGTGGGCCACTGCGAAGATGGGCATCTCTACACATATAAGAGCGTCCTGGATAGCCGCAGCAAGGTTGTCTGATGTATACCCCTCAACATCATCGGGGATTGCGCCAAGAAAGACCAGAATCGATAGAAAGAAGCCCTGCCAGTATGAAGCAAAGATGATGAGTTTGATACAGAGAAATTTGGGCACAGGCCTGAATGGCTTCAAGTCTTTGTTCATGCAAACCCAGAAAAGACCGAGCGCGTACAGGCTGACACTGACACTGATATTGTAAATAATACCACTCCACAGGTATCCTGATGTGAGGCCAATATAGCCTTCCTGATATGTGCCTGTCGCTTTCATGACGATGGCCGATATGGCAAGAATAGGCTTCAGCCAAGCATACTGGAGGATGCCGCGCTTGATCGACAAAAATGTGTGAGGATCAGAAATATCAACCTTGGGAAGGACATGATTGAGTGGCCAAAGATGATGCACTGGGGCTCGACCGTGTGTCATGATGATAAGGGATCGCTCGCCGCTAAGATAGTTGATGAGAAGCTGGAAGAACGTGTATATCGTGAATGCTTCGTAGATATCGCGAACTGGATCGAGGAACGCGGCAGCTTTCAGGGAGATCATGCTGGTCCATGACGCTATCGAATATATAGGCACCATGAGGAGGATTCTGACAACGTATCTTTGCAAAAGAGGTTTGCGATAGTTCTTGGCTTGCAACATTATTGAGCTTCGGGCTGTTGTTAGCTATGCGCAACACGATCGATATTATGAGGTGTTCGTACATTACTGATAGTATTGTCGCAATTATAGATGCAACGCCTGCCACCACCGTAGTGGCGTATGTGAGCTTCTGGCCAGTACCGCCATCGGCCATGACTTCGACGTAGCCCTCCATTGCTACGAGATCTACAGTTTGTCGAAGTTGATAGTGTTTAGGCGATCGATAGCTGGAATGTCCTAGCACATGACTGGCGTGTTGCGCAGGATATCTGGTGAGCTAGAGAGGTCGCTGGCAGGAGAAAGAAGATATGGTGAAGCGTCGAGAGTCTTCAGACCGCGCCGATGACGACGTCTTTAAGCCTTTGTGAGTGTCGAGTGCAGCCTGGCCATGTACTGCGTTACAGGCGCGAATGGGACTTGGTGTTTACCCAGGTATGCTGGGGCAAATGATGTATTTGCTGCCTCGAGTGTGGTACGTAAGGGTGTCTCAGGAATGATAGCTCCGGGGCGGCGTATTGTTCATGCGCCCTTACGCCTGCCCCATATTGAGACTAGGTAACCGGTTGAGCTTCCATGATAAGCTATGGGTATCTTGGTCGAGCGAGGAGGTCATTACTATGATAGCATAAATCGATGGTGTAGGACCTCTGAAGATTAGGGGAGGTTTTGAACTATTCATTTTGCTGATCCTCTACCCAAAGTGAGGCGATATTCTATATTCTGGAGACTGCACTGTGAGGCTCATCTTGCTACATACGAGAATCCCGCTTGGATACGCGGGGGATCCATTACAGTGGACGCTAACCGCTATTAGGGTGACCATAGGCAATGGGACGTATGGATCCTTGGGGTCATGAAAAGCTTGAATCTAATTACCCAGTGAATAAATACTTTGGTCATTTAATGCCATCTTGGCCCGGTTCTTCGGCTGTTTATTTTCTGTTCCTCAAGCTTAGACCTTAAGTTTTCTGTTACCCCTTATGGAACGAACCGTGGCTCCACTGCCCTGCATCTCCTACATGACAGGGAATTGACATTAACCTTACCTGGGCCTGGATTCAACAACCACGGTCCGGTCCTCCACCGTCGCGACTACTGACCTTAGCTTTCGAGATTGGATGACCTGATTCCTGATCAACCCTGACATCAACAACCCAGGCAGCACATCTACCATGAGTGCTTTACTTACGGAATACTGCATGATTATTTCCTTAGCTTGACTGTCACGAAACGATAGCAGTTGAGACTATAATGCGACGCATCTTCTTACCTTCCAGTGGAGTTCCGTAAGCTCCATCGAGTCCATTTCAATATGAATATCACAGTCCCAAACCTCGACACTGCGATTGTTGTAGCTAGGGCTGTCGAGAACAACCCCCAATTCAACTAGTAGGCTCTCCCGCAGTAACTCGAATACCAAGTTCGTCACTGACTCGACTGTTTGATAGTAAATTCCTCATTTTTGTCGCACTATGCTGTTTTCTAGCAATATTCTTCGTCCTCTACCTCAACCGAGTCTTTGGGTCGATCGTATCCTACGCGCTTCGAGCCTACACATGGCACCATTACCGAATTTATATAGATTTCAAGGCCATTCAAATATCCCTTCTTGGCGGACGAGTCTTCTTTACAGGTTTACGATATCATGGCGAGAACGAAACATTTATGGTCCAGCATGGCTACATAACATGGCGATATTGGCTCCGAAGAGTCCGAGATGCAGACATAATCGATGCCCGACGATCTCAATCGCCCATCACAGATGCCACGCCGACAAATCAAATCAAGAACGCGGAATTACCGTGCCGTATCCAGGTGGATCTGATCGGGTTGGAGTGGTTTGTATATAACCGTAGCCCAGCCTACGATGGCATTTTGGCAGGACTTACCGAAACCCACGACTCGGAACCTCACTCGAGCGGAGTATCGGAGAAGGACGAGGCAAATGTTCGGCTACGAGGGCCCAAGAAAGACACAGGCTTTTCGGCTAGTGACGAGAAGGAGGCGGAAGTGAAGAGGCAGCTCGGCGAGCGAGCTAAGAACATATTCCGACGTACAACGACGGGCTTCGGAAGCGTTGAAGACGACGAAAATACAAAGGACGAGAAACCTGAACTACCTTTCATGCTTCGATTGTTTCCCGTGCACATTCGATGTCAGAAGGCTGCTGCCGTTATAGGAAACGAAAACACAAAGGCCATCCTTGTTGCTAAAACCGACTCGTTGGATGTGGAAGTAGATGCCTCAGAGACAACCACGCCTGATCCATATCGACAAACGTTCAAGGTGCAATTCCAGCATCCAGTTATTGAAATCAAGGAGAATGAAGACTTTAAGGAGGATCAAGTCGCACGTGCAACACGAGATCGTGATAACACCCATAATCAAGAAGCAACATCGAAAAGGTCACTATTTCGTCACCATCGTCGGAAGACCGTCAATTCGTTGCGGAACTTGGTTCCCTATTGGCGGCGTTCTGTTGAATCTTTCTCGACTGATTCACAGACGGCTATGAACACGGCTACTTCCCAAGTTCCCGGGGTCAATCAGTGGCAAGGTTTGACGAGGTATCTGGATGACCGCGATCGAGACGATAGGGCTCGTTGGGCATCTGTAGAATATGCAGCTGTTACAACGATCCTCGACAGCCCTGAAGCTGTACTGACAGTCTTCTGGGATGCCGTGGGGAAGGTCCCGGAGCACAGTCACCACGGGGGCGCAAAGCCGTTTCCAATCAACATCAACGGGGATGAGCCTCCTGCTTGGGGAATAAAATTTTCAATAAAAGGAGGCACTATGAACTACGGTCCTTGGTCTGATCGTCAGCGAGCAGACCTACAACGCTTCTTCTTCCCATCGTTGTGTAAGGATGCCACACCGGCCAAACCACAAAAGCCGGGAGACTGGAGAGTGGCAACGACGTTCCAACTGTCCATTGAGATGGACGATGCTGTTACTTTGAGAGTACCTATTAGGGAGGAATCCAAAAACTGGCGCTGGCGTGGCAAGGAACCACCTTTGCGACATACTAAACCTCCAACCAAACGAAAGCAAAGAAATCGAGCAAAGAAGAATAGCAACGGAGATGCGACTCAGATCCGGCCGGCAGGATGGTTGGAGGTGAAACTACCAGCCAATTCATCCATCAAATTCGTTATGGATATGATGGCCAGCTCTACTGGTTATACCACCAAGCTCGACGTTGACTTACCAGGCTCAGAGCTTTGGAGCAGTGTTAACCACGATCTATTGTGGCGATCTGGCCCTCAAAAGATATCTTGCGATTTGTCCAACCCTCTTTCTTGGAACTCTCTCAGAAATTGGCATTTCAACATTACCAGCTCGAAGATGGAGCTTTTCATGTTGAGAGACCACATCTTCCTTATTACAGATCTTGTTGATGACTGGACGACTGGTCCGCCTGCTGACTATCTGGTATATGTACCTTTCAAGTACCACCTCAACCTCAGCCTCAAATCATTAAAGGTCTACCTCAATGTTAATGAAGCCAATATCATCGACAAAGCTACAGTCATCGAGGATAACACATATCTGGTTCTTTCCAGTCCATGCTTGACTGCTAAATCCTGCATCCCGGCTGATTCCTTCCGGCCAAACAAAAACGCCATCCCTTTCGATGTACGTGCTGATCAGTTGGACATGGCACTTCAGGTTCCTCAGTGGAACACGCAAGCTGCGTTCCTCTCATCTAAGCAACTCGGTCATATCGAAGGTCTCGTTATAGATGGAAGCTACAATTACAATGCCACAACGTCAACAGCAAACACCGACACACTGATCCTCAATGTCCGTGGTCAATCGCCTTATCTCTACCTATATGGATTTCTTGTCCGATATGTTATTCTTCTGAAGGACAATTATTTCGGAGAATTTGTCCACTTCCGAACGCTAGACGAATATCAAAATCAGCTTCAACTGAAAAAGAAGAACCCAGATGCCGAGGTTGTGACACAACCTCCCCCCAAAAAGTCTAACGATATGGATGTCGTTCTGGGCCTGAGAATCGAAGATCTGAGGATTATGTTACCGACTAATCTTTACTCTGCTGATCGTTACGTCGAGGGCGAGCTAGCCGGTGTCTCTGTTGACTTGCGCTTCACTAACTATTTTATGGAAGTCGAGGTTGAGGTTAGCCCTGTGAGTCTCTCGTTAGGATGCGTTGAAGGCACTCTCGACTCTCCAAGCATGTCCTCGTCCAACACCCAGCTTTTCATTGATGGCCTGCGGATTTTTGGCCACAAGCTATTTGGACTTCCACCATCTGAGCCAGCCTATGTCTGTAACTGGGACATCGACGTGGGCGGGATCACAGGAGAGTGTACAAGTGAGTTCCTTGTTGCGATTGCAAAAGGTGGCAAGGCCCTTGCCTTTTGCTTCGACGACGTTGAGAACGCCCTTGTGCCGTACTCATCACTCATCTTCTATGATATCACATTTGCCAGGGTTGCAGTCCAATCAATCCAAGTCTGGCTGCATGTCGACGAAGCTGCGTTTCTTATGTCGACCGATACTATCGACATATCTTTCAATGACTGGGCTAGATCTCATTATTCTAAACGCGCTGATATCGTTATACCAAACATCCAGGTTTCTTGCGTGAACGCAGAATCAGCAGGAAGACAAAAAGCGAGACACCCTCACCCTGTTGAAACCGATGCCCATTTTCAAACGACTGTCCGTCTTGCTGTCATTGGACGCAAGTTCAAGTTCAGCGAAGAACGACGGACCCAGCAAGAATTGGTACAGAGAGAGGATCAAAGGACACACCGCGTGGAGTTCCTCCTTTTGCCAGAGTATCTGGATGACCTTGTCCCAGAGGCTGTAGAACCACCCGCTCAATGTGCACCTCCGCCTCCCCACCCTGCTGTCACCCTTGAGACTGAGATGGACGATATCTCGCGCAGGACAGTGACCTCGCGTCAGTCACGAGGCCTGAGTCACAAGTCATCGTTCCTTTCACTTGCGGAGTCTAACAACGGCAGCATTGTGCTTGCACAGAGTCAATATAGAACCAGGTCCAGAGGTAAGCAGGAAGGCCATTTGGGGGCGAAGCATTCCCCGGCAGACAATAGACGGTCTTTACAGTCCAGAGCCTCGTTTGGATCCCTTCGCTCTGCCAATGACGCTGTCAGGGCCGACCCTGCTCACTCGTCGGTGGCCTTTTCCAGCCAGTATGTCTCGCCTCAGTTTCCACTTAACGGTCTGCGGCCAAGTACGCTTGAAGTTCCCGTCCAAAGTATGGAATACGGTGAGCAAGACGATGGATTCGACACAAGAAGCATAGGGTTGGATGATATTGATCCCAACGGCTTGGGTGAAGACCATCCATATCTTAGTGCTATTGTCGAATTTCCGTCTGGCATGTCGGCCTTCGTCACTCCGTCCGCGTTGCGTCACGCCGCTTCGCTACTTGATGGGTTGCAGCCGAATGAACCTGAAGACGTGTTGGACACCTTTCAGATTGATGCCATGACCAAAATCTTCGATCTGCAAAAAGAGCAAGGAACTAAGGGCCAGATAAAAGATGTCATGATTCGAATACCCAGCGCCTCATTCAGACTTCTGAATTCAACTTCCGAGGACTCTTCGGGCTACACACAGGAAGACCAGGATCAGTATGACCTCACGTTGTCAAAGGTGGCCCTGATGGCACGAACGAGCACTAGCTGGGATGATCCGTTTCGAGATGAGACACGCCATTCGAGAACCTCACTTCAATTGCGCTTAGGTGCAGCAGAGCTGTCTGCATCGGAACGTAAGCCATCATACCAGGAACCCCAGCATGCAGTAATGGCCCAGATTGAGGATGTTACTGTATCGATCGGTGAAAAGGAGGTCAGGTTTATTGATGCGGAGATCGGATCTGTGGTAGGAAGCACCGCTTCAGGCAAGATTGAGTATCTTGCCTCACTCATTCATCGCACTGGAAATATCGCTTCTGAGCTCGGCCACGTCTTCTCTCAGACGATGGAGAAACATGAGAATCGTTACCAGTATTTCACTTATCTTCTCCTAGAACAAGGCGAGTCTATCAACGACCCTTCCTTTTTGGTTCGGCCTTCTGCTGTACTTCGATCTGCAGACGACCATCTGCGCACGAACGACTCGTGGAAACTGGCCATGCGGCTGCGTCAGATATGGACTGCTATGGATTCGCAATCCAAGAACCGTATCATGTCACAGTGCTTTGACACCATCCCCGACTTACCAGCCGATGCTACAAGATACGTAGTGGATGCATTGGAGAAGTGGCGGGGGTGGGACATGGAGGACTTGAAAGGTGCTCTTGTCTTAACCAACATTTTTGGGCGGCTCAAAGAAACAGACATGACTCCCGGTGACCAACTCCCTCTTCTCGGTGCTTGCAGGCTTGCAGAGCTTCAACTCGTACTCGACCCTGGGCCAAAGCAGAACAAGATCGGTTTTATTGACCTGGCTGCAAGAATTGATCAACAGATGCAGGAAGCTGAGGTTGCGTACAACGTCCCCAGTACTCCATTCACGACTCTGAATATTTCTTGTACAGAGGCAGGGATCAACCTGAACTGGGAACTCTGCGAGTTGGCCGAAGAAGTTTTGCAGCTTTATGGTAAGAGCCAAAGCCAGGTTCAACCGATGCAAGTTATTCCGAAGCCCAAACGCCCGGCAAAGCCCAATCCTGCTACATGGCCTCCCGTTCATGTCGTAGTGGAGGTGGCCAAGGGCGCCATCGAATTCGAAACCATCAATCTCAAAGCAAAGACGTTCAGTCATGGGCTGAAAATGTCTTTACTTCATCAGTCCGGTCAGGATGCCTCAAGCGCCATGAGTCTGATGCTGAATTGCAACGCCATCACCTCGGTGCTTCACAGTAACTCTCATGCCCTGGGCATGACAAAGTTGAAGCACGCAAGTATCTTTATATCTCATGAGCTTCAGAATACCGATGATAAGTCCAATCACACAATCAAAGCAAGTGCCGGCAGTCGGAGCTTGACATTCGCGATCAAGGAAGACCCCATTGGTTTAATGGAAGTACTGGACCGCCTCCTTGGTGATGAGATCCAGACGGTGTACAGCTTGAAGAACCAGCTGGCCTGCATGTCGAAGTCCAAGCCACCAGATGAGCAAAAGAAGATTTCAGATCGCCTATCAAGCGTGAGGTTCAATCTTGCCATGTTCTTGGACGAATATAGCATCACCATTCCTTTTCTCCAGTCACTTACCTACAAGATCACTGGAACTGTGGCACGAGCTGCCGTTGCGGCGAATTTCGGAAAAGAAATCATTTTCGACTTCGACATCAAGGAGAATTTTCATGAGATGCAGATCAACGTTAGAAACAAACCTCGAAGCATTTCTCTACTCCAGATTCCTCCTACTAATGGCCGGATCACCAGCCAGATGGGCGCGACAGAGCACCAAATCAACGTTCTGTCGTCTCTGGAAATTGTTAAGCTAGATGCATCTGCTGTTTACAGTCTTCTCACTGCACTCAACAGACCTCAAATATCCAGTGCTGTTCAAGAGTTACAGCAGCAATCCAAGATGATTCAAGACCGGGTCACCGAAATCTTTGGCGCAGACGGAGATGGATCTCCTAAAATAGCAACCAAACCTATCAAGGCAGAGACTCTAAGCTTGAGAGTCGTATACAATGTTCATTTAACATTGGCCGGCCTCGAAGTCTATGCTAAAACATCTCTCAAGTCACAAGCCGAGTCAATGGCTCAAGTCTTATTCTCCTTGCACAGGTCTCACTTGCATGCGTCAAACCGACATGAAGCCCATGGTCCCATTCTCAAATACCCAGAAATCCACCTTAACTTGAGCCACATTGGCCTTGATATTCGAAGAGGTCAAGAGGACTCCATGAGGTCTTGCGGAAATTTGGGTGTCGGGGTAGAAGTCTCTGCCAGCTCTACCCTAGGCGACGACGGTAAAGAGGACTGGGCATTCAACTTCAGGAGCGACGATTTCGAATGCAACCTAGCTCCCGAAACTATATCGACTGTCGTTGACGTTCTGGGCTACATGGGTGAGAAGATCAAGGATCTTGACACTTCTCGGGAACTCGATTATCTCAGAAAACTGAGACAGTCCAAGCCCAAGATCAAGATCACGATCAACGGCGACGACGACGAGCGAGAGGAGGTCGACCTTATTGACTCAGTTCTGGCATCTGTACAGTACCAGTTCGAACTCAGGAACATTCGTGTTCGTTGGAGCGTTGCGGACAACGTGGCTGACAAGTCCAGTACCAAGGAGGATCTGGTCTTGTCAGTCAAGCTTTTCGAGTTTGGCACAAGGACGAAACGATCAGCGCGATTATCCATTGAGAACTTTCAGATCCAGATGGTGCCCCTGGGCCAGGACATGAATGTTCGCTCACTTCACTCAGCATTGCTACCCGTCATCACATTCAACATTGCCTACATGTCAACTGCTTCAGCGCGAAGAATGGCATTCCAGGCTGTCGGCGAGTCCCTGGACTTGCGGTTGACATCTGCATTCATTGTACCGGCCGCGCACTTGGCTGAGTCAATCACGCTCTCGTTAAATAATATTGCACAAGCATCGACACAATGGAATACTGCAGTTGCAACAGAGAAAAAGGCAGACGAGCTGCCCAAGTCGCAGCCACAGCGAAGTGTCTTTGGTAACAAACGGCTAGAAAGCCTACTTATTGATGCAGATTTTGCTGGTGCGGTTGTCTACATCGCTAGCAAGAGGTCACTGAACAATTCAACAAAGGCTCTTGGGCGTCCGTCACTCGCAGGGAAATATGGTCAATTCAATTCGGAGGATTCTGAGAGCGGAACAGTTCTTCGCAGTCCCGGCTTGGCTTGGAAGGTCGAATATCGCGACGATGCTCAAGATGATCCCTCGCTATATGGTGAGATCAAAGTTGACGCGTCCAGTAATATTCTGTATCCCTCTGTTGTTCCGCTCGTTATGGATATGCTTTCAAGTGTCAAGCAAGTTGTCAAGGATGACGAGGAGCTCGATCAGTCAAATAAGCCGGAAGAGACCAAGCCAACCGTCAACAAGTCTGGTGAAGGTGATAATATCATCACTGCGGACCCAAGTGCAGTGTTGGGCCGCCTGAAACTCAACCTGGGCCTAAGAATCTGCAGGCAAGAATTTTCTCTGAGTTGTCAACCCATTGCTCGTGTTGCAGCCACGGCATGCTTCGACAATATCTACTTTACAGTCAACACTGTCAGGTCTCTGGAGCAAGGAAATTTCTTTGCTATTTCAGGAGATTTCACCAAGCTACATGCAACCGTTCAGCACGTTTACTCACGAGAATCAACGGCAAGTTTCGAGCTTGATTCGATCACTTTGTCGTTCATGAACAGCAAGCATGTGAGCGGAACCAGTGGAGTGTCGGCCATCTTGAATGTGAGCCCCATGGCCGTGTCCATCAACGCCAAGCAGGCACAAGACTTCTTGCTCTTCCGTGAAATCTGGTACCCCAGCGAGTTGCGATCTGCCAGTGCGGCGCCTGTTGCGAAGATGAGTCCTGAGACTTCTCAAAGTGGGCATCTTGTGCAACGATATCAACAAGTCGCAGCGACAGCGGCGTTCCCCTGGACTGCCACTATCTCGATTGCTGCTCTCGACGTCACCATTGATCTTGGACAAGCCATTGGTAAATCAGCTTTTGCCATAAAGAAGTTCTGGGTATCGTCCAAGAAGACGTCGGACTGGGAGCAAAATCTCTGTCTAGGATTTGACAAGATTGGTGTAGACTGCACTGGCCGGTTGAGTGGTTTCGTAGCTCTTCAGGACTTCCGTCTGCGCACCTCTATCCAGTGGCCGAAACGCGAAGAGGCCCTCAACGAAACACCCATGATCCAGGCTTCCATAAGCTTCAACGCCTTCCGAGTCAAGGCTGCTTTCGACTATCAAGCTTTCCTCGTAGCTGATATCACTTCACTTAAATTTCTCATGTACAACGTGCGTGAGAGTCTGGATGGTAGTGGAGACAGACTTGTCGCCATGTTCGATGGCGACTCAGTTCAGGTCTTTGGGACAACCACCACAGCTGCCCAAGGTATCGCGTTATGGCAGGCTATCCAGAAGCTTGTGCAAGAGAGAAAAGAGAGTTTCCAGGGTTCACTAAAGGAGATTGAGAAATTCATGAAAAGGAGGTCTTTGTCAACATCTCGGAGCACAGTTTCTCAGATGGAGCAAACACCAAAGCTGAAGGAGGAAGACACACTCTCAAAGTCGCCAATCTCCCTGGACACAGATGTGGTTGTGACGCTCAAGGCACTGAACCTAGGCGTCTTCCCTAGCACATTTTCGGATCACCAAGTATTCAAGGTTGAAGCTCTCAATGCATATGCTCGCTTTGCTGCCAGCATGGAGCAAAGACGGATTCATAGTATTTTGAGAATGACGCTAGGACAACTTCGCATCGGTCTTGCAGGAGTTCGAAACGTTGAAGCACCCAAGACTTTGAGTGAGATTTCTGTTGATGATGTCGTTCAACGCGCAACAGGATCAAGAGGAGGAACCATCCTCAATGTTCCACAGGTATCGGCAGTGATGGAAACGTGGCAAAAGCCACGTTCAAACGAAATCAGTTACATCTTCAAGAGTGCATTCGAAGGCAAGGTGGAAGTGGGATGGAACTTCTCGCGTGTGAGCTACATTCGAGGAATGTTTGCGAACCATGCGAAGGCGCTCGAGCAAGTTTGGGGCAAAGAACTACCCCTTACCGCCGTCAAGATTACAGGAGTGCCTGGAACAGAACAGAAAGAAGGCGAACAGCAGAAGATCACGGCCGAGATTGACGTGCCAATATCAAAGTACGACTATGTGGCACTGGAGCCACCTATCATCGAGACGCCGCAGCTACGCGACATGGGCGAAGCAACACCACCTCTCGAATGGATTGGTCTTCATCGTGATCGACTGCCGAACTTGACTCACCAGATTGTGATTGTATCACTCCTCGAATTGGCTGGCGAGGTCGAAGACGCATATGCCCGTATCCTAGGTTCATCATGAGATCAGTCATGATGGAATGGTGTCTGAGTATCCAGGCGGCGAGTGAGTCATTCGATGGCAGTTAGCATAATAAGCAAGCGAGGCGTTATGGAACATGGTGAAAGATGGGTTGCATTTGCACATCGGAAAAGGTACCTTTGAATTACTCATACTTATAATAATTCTAGACATAATTTTACCCTTTGTTCTTGATTAGAATGCTCATGAGATCCATCCCATCCGCCTAGGAAGTGGATATGGGTACCAGTGAGGTTGGTTTATCGATAAACGACTACCAGCGTGCACGCACATGGGGCGAAATAAACCCACTCATCAGGTTACAAATCACATATTGTACCTATGCACGATTGATTATTTACGATGTCAAAATTGGCATTTTTCTATTCACCTTTTTGACAAGTAGTCGTGAGGTATCAACGTCTCTTGACTATCTAGGAAGCTCATCAAGTCTTAGCATGTCCAGATGATCCCATTGGGTCTGTTTGGATGGACGGCTTTGACGGGCTCAAAGCCGAATTGGCAACGAAAATCCTCCAATGGAAGAATGAGCTACAAGCTCATACGAGGAATTTTGGTGGTCTGAGGTAAAGTTGTGAGGTGATGATAGTCGGTACGAGAGAGGATTGATGGACCAGGTACTGTTTATGTGTATTATCCACTGCAAAATACAAGAACTTGATGGTGGTGGATTGTCACTTGTCGAGTCGAGCAAAGAGGGGTTTTTAGAGCTCCAGCTCCAGCTACAGCCCACTTCGGACATTTGTAACCTAATGCGGCTACGGGATAGACGAGGATGCAAAGCAGCAGCAGTGAGCGAGAGAGAAAAAAATGGTACTATATGTAGGAGCTGATAAAAGAGGACAAGGGATGTCTCATACCAAGAGAACCCTTTACTTTGGAGAGGATAGGTTTTTCTGTCACTTGCTTGTACTACAGTGCAGTGTGCAGACAATGGGTGCTGTTGTACTTACAGAACATGCACGTCATAGAGGTCACTCATAATGAAAATCGAATGGATGGCTTTGAGGGGAAAGACTCGGTTTCAAAGCTGACCCCCCTCCATTTGTGACGTGAGGTTGGGCGACTGGGTCTAGTATGGATAATCTTTGAGATGCCAGACTTTTGCCATGCCAATTCCAGATATCCATGTCTACGGCACCAATAAAAATACTTGAATTGATAGAAACAGAAGGAGTACATAACAATTGAACATCATGAGCATCGGCATTGAATCCAGAGCTACCTACCTGTGGCTGGGTTGCTGATGTACGTACTTTACCTACCTACCCGGCGCTGCTTTTGTGCAGGGACTATCACTACTATCTAGAGGGGGAGGGGAATGGAGGGGCAATTTAGCACGCACAGCCCACCTTGTCCACCCCTCTAGGTCCAGTGAATGGTTTCGGTGGTGACTAAGTGCTCAAGTGCCCGAACTGTAATCCCAGGGCAGCAACCCTCCAATTTCCATCTTTGTGCGGTTTCACTCACTGCAACCGATTGTGGCAATGAACAAGCTAGCTTAACCTTGGTGAACCTGGACGAGAGCTCAGCAGGCCACCTCGAGATTTTAGCGGACTCATGGGCCTATCGTGACCAAGCCCATCACGTCCAAGAGGGCCTGGAGCCGTCTGTTCCTCCAGCGGGCGGCGGAAAACATGTGCAGCGGGGGGCTTCTGCCCCACCGAAAATGCAGAGCCCACTGTCCAAATTTTTTTCTTCCCTGTCGCTCAGTGGGGCCAAACCTGCCCGCCTTAGGTTGGCCTTGGGTGCTGCCGTAGGCGTCTCGCCGAAAGGAATCTTGCTACCTTACCTACCTTACTTCTCCCCGCTCGATTTTTCTCTTTCTTTTCTTCCCTTCCCTCCTCCTCCTCCTCTCTTCCAAACCTTCTATCTCCAAAAAGGGACGCATAAAGAGTGACAATAGTTCTTTTTCGGAACTGTCTCTCTTACACCGTCACTTGAATCGTTGCCATCTTCTTGACGGCAATCGCTTCTTGCTTCTTCCCTTTTTCTGCGGCTCAGATCGCGGGGTGAAAACTTCAACCCCGCTCTGTTCCCACTACAACAACTTCGACTTTACACACTTAGTCAAGTTCTTCAGACAATACCGCCAAGATGGTTAAGTGAGTACCATATGTCCTCCTCTACCGCCGTCAACAACATCTACAACACCTTCATCACCATCATGAGCTCTTCCATCATAACTTCGCCCCGTCCTCTTCACTATACCCCGCTCGGATTTAAGCACCCCCTCCCTCCGTGACCATGAGCTAACCGCGATGTCTTCACCCAAAATAGCTTCACAATCGACGAGATTCGGGTTCTTATGGACAAGCCTACCAATGTCCGTAACATGTCCGTTATTGCCCACGTCGATCACGGCAAGTCTACCCTGACCGACTCTCTTCTCGCCAAGGCCGGTATCATTTCCACCGCCAAGGCTGGTGATGCCCGAGCCACCGATACTCGTGCAGACGAACAGGAGCGTGGTATCACTATCAAGTCCACTGCCATCTCCCTGTACGGTCAGCTTGGTGAGGACGACGACGTTGCCGACATTGTTGGCCAGAAGACCGACGGAAAGGACTTCCTTATCAACCTTATTGACTCTCCCGGTCACGTTGATTTCTCTTCCGAAGTTACTGCTGCTCTCCGTGTCACTGATGGTGCTCTCGTTGTCGTTGACACCGTCGAGGGTGTCTGTGTCCAGACCGAGACCGTCCTCCGACAGGCTCTTGGTGAGCGCATCAAGCCCGTCATCATCATCAACAAGGTCGACCGTGCTCTTCTCGAGCTCCAGGTCTCCAAGGAGGATCTTTACCAGTCCTTCTCTCGAACCATCGAGTCCGTCAACGTCATCATCTCTACCTACCTTGACAAGGCCATTGGTGACATCCAGGTCTACCCTGACAAGGGTACCGTCGCCTTCGGTTCCGGTCTGCACGGCTGGGCTTTCACCGTCCGCCAGTTCGCTGTCCGATACGCCAAGAAGTTCGGTGTTGACAAGAACAAGATGATGGAGCGTCTCTGGGGCGACAACTACTTCAACCCCAAGACCAAGAAGTGGACCAAGAACGGTACCTACGAGGGTAAGCAGCTCGAGCGTGCCTTTAACCAGTTCATCCTCGACCCCATCTTCAAGATCTTCGCCGCTGTCATGAACTTCAAGAAGGAGGAGATCACCACTCTTCTTGAGAAGCTCAGCCTCAAGCTTAACGCTGAGGACCGTGAGAAGGAGGGCAAGCAGCTCCTCAAGGCTGTTATGCGAACTTTCCTTCCCGCTGCTGACTCTCTCCTTGAGATGATGATTCTCCACCTTCCTTCTCCCGCTACTGCCCAGAAGTACCGTGCTGAGACTCTCTACGAGGGTCCTATGGATGACGAGGCTGCCATCGGTATCCGAGACTGTGACCCCAAGGGTCCTCTCATGCTCTACGTCTCCAAGATGGTGCCTACTTCCGATAAGGGTCGATTCTACGCTTTCGGTCGTGTCTTCTCCGGTACCGTCCGATCCGGTCTTAAGGTCCGTATCCAGGGTCCCAACTACGTCCCCGGAAAGAAGGAGGATCTCTTCATCAAGGCTATCCAGCGTACTGTCCTGATGATGGGTGGCAAGGTCGAGCCCATCGACGACATGCCTGCCGGTAACATTGTCGGTCTGGTCGGTATTGACCAGTTCCTTCTCAAGTCTGGTACCCTCACCACCAGCGAGACCGCCCACAACCTCAAGGTCATGAAGTTCTCCGTCTCCCCTGTCGTTCAGCGATCCGTCCAGGTCAAGAACGCCCAGGATCTTCCCAAGCTTGTTGAGGGTCTCAAGCGTCTCTCCAAGTCCGACCCCTGTGTTCTTACCATGACCTCCGAGTCTGGTGAGCACGTTGTCGCTGGTGCTGGTGAGCTCCATCTCGAGATTTGCCTTAAGGATCTCGAGGAGGACCACGCTGGTGTTCCTCTGATCATCTCCGACCCCGTCGTCCAGTACCGTGAGACCGTTACCGGCAAGTCCAGCATCACTGCTCTTTCCAAGTCTCCCAACAAGCACAACCGTCTGTACATGGTTGCTGAGCCTATCGAGGAGGACCTTTCTCTTGCCATCGAGGGTGGCAAGGTCAGCGCCCGTGACGATTTCAAGGCTCGTGCCCGTGTCCTGGCTGACGACTTCGGCTGGGATGTCACCGACGCCCGAAAGATCTGGACCTTCGGTCCCGACGGCACTGGTGCTAACCTGTTGGTCGACCAGACCAAGGCTGTCCAGTACCTCAACGAAATCAAGGATTCCGTTGTCTCCGGTTTCCAGTGGGCTACCCGTGAGGGTCCCGTTGCTGAGGAGCCCATGCGATCTTGCCGTTTCAACATCCTCGATGTTACCCTCCACGCCGATGCCATTCACCGTGGTGGTGGTCAGATCATCCCCACTGCCCGTCGTGTCCTGTACGCTGCCTCTCTTCTCGCCGAGCCCGCTCTTCTCGAGCCCGTCTACCTCGTCGAGATCCAGGTTCCCGAGTCGGCCATGGGTGGTGTCTACGGTGTCCTTACCCGACGACGTGGTCACGTCTTCAGCGAGGAGCAGCGCCCCGGTACTCCTCTGTTCAACATCAAGGCCTACCTCCCCATTCTCGAGTCTTTCGGCTTCAACGGAGATCTCCGACAGGCCACCTCCGGACAGGCTTTCCCTCAGTCCGTCTTCGACCACTGGCAGATCCTCCCCGGTGGCTCTCCTCTCGACCCTACCAGCAAGGTCGGAGCTGTTGTCACCACCATGCGAAAGCGCAAGGGTGTCAAGGAGAACGTTCCCGGTGTCGAGAACGTAAGTTTTACCCCGATTGCAAATAATTATTCGACAGATATGCTAACATTTCATGACAGTACTACGACAAGCTGTAAACGGCTTTTTTTTAATGTGCCGAACGAACCACGAAGCGTGCCACAATGGACGCGCAAAATTAATCGGCTGGTAACGAAGATTTGGGACGCATGCCTAATTCCACAGAGGAGCTCCTTGATGATCTCAGGAGGGGCATGCTAAGCGGAAACCAAAAAAAGAAAAGTCGAGTGACTGAGTTGAAGCTGAATGCCAAGGAGCAGCTCAATCCAGTTTTTATGTAGTTATGTCGTATCTGATGAGTTGAAACAAGTTAGATTGAAGTTCATATAATGTGTGCCTTTGGTTACTGTGAATGTGAAGATGCCTTTTCTGCATCATTGAAGTAGAACAAGTGTGTCCTCTGGGCATAATAAATGATCATCCCAGCCCAACGATCTGTTGTTTGTACTGAGGACGGAACAGAGACAAGAACGGACCTGGGTATGTTGGAAGGTGGGTTCAAGAAAGCAGATGATAGCTGCAGCGCGCATTAAATACCTTCTAAACTCTCGGTGGCTTACAAAACATTCACTATACTTCATCGATTTCCATCCATGTTTACTTTTTTTCATAATCATTCGAAGTTGTATAAATCCTTTTGCAGTTGCTAGACCTTGACCGTTTCTCCAAATTAGCTTGTGACGACGCAAGACCCCGGCCGCCGGGGTCCCAAAAAATCCCAACCTCAACCTCGCAACACTGATCCGACATACAAAGTCGACGTTGCTGGGCGCATTCCGAATATAGGCCTGTCCAAATAGTCGCGTCGTTTGAACCATGTTGTTCCCAGAAGAAGATGCGCCCTTGCTCAAGGCATGGATTGTGCAGCGCATTGAAGATACGTCCGTCACCTGGTTTCCTCGAGCAACGCTCGCGTCAAAGACTGTGCTAACATTCATAAAACAGTTCTGATGCCGATGCGGATGTCCTCGCTGAGTACGTCATTGCTCTTCTAAAACACGATGGCGACGCAGACGCGGTGCGAAAGCTCTGTGAACAAGAAATCCCCGATTTTTTGAGCGAAGGTGCGTAATGTCACTGGTTTCCGAAGCAATTGACCGTTGCATAATACCAGAAGCTAAGAAACTAACTGCCGAACAATAACCCAGATCCAAAAGCCTTTCTCGACGACGTTTTCCAAGCCATCGCATACAAATCCTACCTCCCTGGTGCTCCTCCAGCTCCAAAGATCGGCGTCAAGCAAGAGACAGTACAACAACCGTTCGCCGAGCCCTCGCCGCCAAACGGATCGAAAAAGAGAGGCTATCACGATCGCGAAGAATACGATCCTCAATACGGGTACGAAATCTTCAATCAGGATGGTCGCGCACAGAAACAGGCTCGTCGAGGCGGGCGTGGAGGACGAGGCGACGATATAAGGGGAGGACATGCTGGTGGATTTATGAACAACCTACCTCCGCCACCAAATATGCCCTTCGATCCCAAAGTCATGGAGGCTTTTCTACAGATGAGTTCAATGGGAGGGCCCTACCCAGGGATGCCCAACTTTCCGCAACAGGGCTTTGGCGGTAAGAACCAGGCGCGGAAAAGAGGTCGATGCCGCGATTTCGATACGAAAGGGTTCTGTTCTCGCGGGAGCACATGTCCCTACGACCATGGAAACGAGTCGATATTTATGCCTTCTGGCACTGATGGTAAGTCTGTTCGGCGGTATCCTTTTGTTCGTTCAACTAACATGTTTTTTGGTAGAGTATGACCCGAATGTACCATTCGCCATGCTAGCAAACGCATCCAATCCCATGAATCCTTGGTCATTTCCGCCTGATGCTGGCCGTGGTGGACGAGGAGGTCGTCGCGGCCGTGGCTCTAAGAAGGGCGGTGCACGAGCTCCTTTTTCTGCCGACGGACCCAACCATGATCGATCCAAGAGTACCATCGTTATTGAGAATATACCCGAGGAGAGTTTCAGCGAGGATCAAGTACGCGAGTTTTTTTCTCAGTTCGGCAATATTCAGGAGGTTTCCATGCAACCGTACAAGCACCTGGCAATTGTTAAGTATGACAAATGGGGGTCAGCCAATGCAGCATATCAGTCTCCAAAAGTGATATTCGACAACCGATTTGTGAAAGTATTCTGGTACAAAGACAAGGTCGACGCGTTACCGCCATCGGCACCAATGCAGGGTGGAAACTGGTCCGGCGACCCAACGGCAACAGAAGAAGATGAGCAAGAGCCAGAAATCGACATGGAGGAGTTTCAGCGAAGACAAGAAGAGGAGCAACGAAAACACCATGAGCGCGAGGCCAAACGTGCTGAGATAGAGCAAAAGCGACAAGAGATAGAAAAACAGCACCACGAACTCCTCGCACGTCACCGCGAGGAGAACGAGAAACTCCAGGCAAGACTTGCTGGTAAGAACGGTCAAGAAGGAGAAGGAAGTTCCTCGGGAGCAAATATGCTGCGTGCCAAACTTGCAGCTCTCCAGCGAGAAGCCACGCTACTTGGTCTCGACCCCGACGCCGAAGAGGAGCCCAGTCCATCTTGGCCTCCTCCCGGTGGTTACCGTGGCCGAGGAACTTACCGTGGTCGGGGCTTCGCTCCCAGAGGGAGAGGAGGTTACAGGGGTCGTGGAGGCGGAAGCGGAGGAAACATGCACGCGGCGTACGCGCAATACTCCATCGACAATCGACCCAAGAAGCTCGCTATCAAAGGCGTGGATTTTACGGCTCCTGACAAGGACGAGATGCTGCGCCACTTCCTCCTTGTATGTTGAACCCCCTTCATGATTAATCATAGAGCATGCTGCTAACCAGTTTGACAGAACCTGGGCGAGTTTGAGTCAGTTGACACAGGCCCTGAAATCACACACGTCTCTTTTCAGGATCGCAAAACGGCAGAGAAGTTCTACTACAGTCTTCATGGCAAGGGCCTGCCCGGTGTTGAGGGCCGCCTGGATCTTGCATGGGTGAGTACACCTCTGCCGCCTGTCAAGACAAGAAGCAACGATTATGTCCCGGGCGATGGCGGAGACGATAAGGAAGACGATGCCATGGCGGGTTTCGATGATCAGCCTAGACGAGAGAGAAGTGCTGAGCCCCAGCGCGAGGATAGGGCAGTGAACATGGACTATGAGGTGGAGGATGAGGACGTATGGTGAAGAAGGACAGCAATGTTTGTATACAACGGGCCAGGGGCAGGGTACTTCACGTTGGGCTATAGTAACCCTTTGCGTAAATATAAACGGGCGGCTGGGTCCCCAGGCATTCTGGACACTTCATTCGAGTCACTAGGCAAGGCACAGTTCTCACAAAAATTTCAGTTATGGGAGGTGATCATAGCCCAACAAGGGCTAGATATCAAGTCAATTATTGGCTCTAGGCAACTGCGATGGCTGATAGCTGCTTTGAACTACCAGTGCGAATTGCGCTCCCAAGATTCCTTGTTCCATATCCTCCACTCTCTTTGGATCGCTTTCCCCTATTCTGGGGAGCGAAAATAATCGACCGAGAAAAAAACCAAAATTCAATCATGCATTCATCCATCCATAAGGCCTTGCTGGCGGGGTATCGTTGAGATATAGAACAAGCAAAGCAAGCCCCCAAAACATAAAGTCGTCTGCGCCCGCCGGGTGATTTTATCTGTATCGTGCGCCTTTTTAAAATGCTGCCCCCGTATCCCTGGTAACTTTTTGTTGAAAAAGAAACCGTGGTGATGCTATTACCCAAACCCGAAAATCAAAAAAGAAAGAAATCAGATCGTTAAAATTGGAAAGAAAGGGACAGCAACGTCCAGAATGTTTCTGGGCGCCATGAAGCTGTGGCAGAGATGCAATCAGGGTCAGATGCTGCGCATATATACGACCCGATGCATCGATGTGATGCGAGTGAGCATTTAGTTCGCAACGGCGGTGGCCGCAGTACCATTGGCAATGGACTCGGTATCGACGGCGCCGTTAGCGACAGGCTCGGAAAGAGGAGTCACAGGAGTCGTCAAGTCATTAACCTCGAGTCCCTTAAGAAGCTCGAAGATAGTTTTGTTATCGTGGAAATCGTTATTAACTGTACAATTTGTTAGTCTCAGTTGAATCAGTTCGTCGAAACCTGGACTGCTTACCAATATTGACCAGGTACCAGTCATTCATGACGCCTTCAAGAAGAGCACGACTGGGGGAGCTGATGTCGTAACAGTGCGCCCAGTCAACACCCAGTCGGAATGCCTCGTCCTTCCATGCGAGGAAACTAATGCTCTCAACAATGGTTGGCTGAACAATCTCCTTGCCAGGGAACACACCCCAGGTGACGGCATTAGGGCCGTCAGAGGTAACGTTGGATCGAAGTTCGCCATCCTTGGTAACAGCGTAGTAGGTCAGGTCAGGGTGGTTCTCAATGCGCGAGATCATCTTGTCGAAAACACCAGGGTGAACAAGCAACTCGAGGTACGACTTCTGGTAGACATAACCGTTGTCAGGACCCCAGCCGTGAATGGGATGAGAGGACTTGACACCATTGACAGCAGGCTGCGAGTTGATAGTCAAGAGTCCACGCTTGTTCAATTCGATGAGGTCGTCTCTAATCTCATCGGCTTCAGTGGTGAGGGGAGATTCACTCCATGGTAGGGACTCGATCTTGTTGTTGAGGTAAGAGACAAAAAGTTCAGCAATGTCCTGAATAGCCTTGGGTTCGCCCCATTTCTTTCGGTTCGCCTCGTTGGAACCTGTCAAGCCGATACCATAGGCATCCAGCTCACCAAAAGCGGGAGAGCGAGAATCACCCCATCGACCGTTGGGAAACTCATCCCAATCTTGTGTACGGATGACATAGGACTTGTTACGGTTGCGCCAGAAGATTGGACGGACATCCTCTTCGCGGCGGCCAAGTCCCTTCGACTGCTTCCAAGGGAGGGCATGCTGTAGAGGTCGCTCAGCACTGGGGGCCCAGTGGAGCTCCTCCAGTAGCATTCGTGTCGCCTGGGCGAGGTTCATGGTGTAAAAGTGAAGGTGATGGATGCCGTTGGCGAGCAACTTCCGGCACATATTGGCAACTAGGGTCTTTCCAATGTTTCGGACAGCAACATCGTCATTCTTCACTGGCTCCAGGGCGTCGAGCCACTCCTGTGGGACTTTGGCTTGCATATGGTTGGCTCGTCGGAGGAAACTTGCGTAGGTTGCAATTGGCATGATACCGGGAAGGATAGGGATGGTGACACCACGCTCACGAACACGCTTCACCCATCGAATAAAGTTATCGGCATCGTAGAACATCTGTGTGACGATGAAGGTGGCGCCCATATCGACCTTCTCTTTGAGGTGGTCGAGTAGCTCGTCCTCGTTCTTGTTGTCATCGGAACCCTCTGGGTAACCAGCAACACCAATATCGAAATGGTTGCCGTAGGTGTTGCGGATGTGCTTGACAAGATCGCGGGCATACTGGAAGCCTCCGTCAGCAGCCTCCCACTTGTCTTGAGCTCGGGGAGGGTCGCCACGAAGGGCAAGAATGTTGGTGCAGCCGGCCTTGTACGCCTTGAGTAGAGCATCGTTGACCTTCTCGACGCCCATGTCAGTGCAAGTCAAGTGCATGCAGGTCTCGAGACCGTAAACAGCTTGAGCCTGGAGAACCATCTCACAAGTGAGCTCGGCAATGCGGCCACCAGCGCCCCATGTAATATCGATGAACTTGGGACCTAGGTTGTACATGCGATCCATACGATCGTAAAGGTTCTGGACACCTTGGGCGGTCTTGGGGGGGAAGTACTCGAATGAGAAGGAGGGCTGGCCGCTCCTCTCGGCGTCGTTGAGCATATCCTTGATATGCATGATGGAGGTGATCTGCGGGAGATTCTCTTATACCTGAGGCCTGTATAACGACTCGTATTTTTTATTTTATTTTTTGCCTAGGAACGAAGCAAAATGGACAATATCAAAAAAAGGCGGCGTAGGGCGATGGTCGTGGCGGGTCGAAGCTTGATTGTAGTCTGGGGAGATGTGGGGGAGGGGAACTGCAACGGAAACTATGACCAGGAACCCATCTATTAGCAAAGAGAAATTGGGATGGAAGCATTGGCTGAGATGACGTTGACGACAACTTACAAGAGTATTTATTGTTTTTAATAGGACAAAAAATGCTGGCTTTTGTTGTTGTTTGCGCTGCAACTCCAGACGAGCGGTGAAAGCGATGATCTTTTGTTTAATTGATCAACGTTTCAATGAACCTCTCTCAATCTGTTGAATGAGAAGCAGCAGCAGGTGAACCGGGGTTTGAGAGACGCCAAGGTTTAAGTCGACGAGGAACGGTTTTCCAGTGGTACAATGGAATGGTAGATTTTTTATATATCGAGGGATAAATGACAAAGGTAAGAGAGAAGAAGAAGAGAGAGAGAAAGAAAGAGAGAGAATCGAGTCCGGTGAGAAAAGCGTCCCACGTTCGTTTGTTCCTTCCACCGGGCTCATCTTTCCTAAATTTCTCTCCTGGCCTCCAAAGTGCCCCTCCTTCCTCCAGAAACTCCCCCAGTGGGGTTCCGTTTTTACCTCCGATGTTGATATACTGACTGCCGATTGGTTCGATATGGCGACACTGGCTTTTGTCTCCAGCGCCGTTACCGGGTACCGGAGGCCGAGAGACTCGGGCGGTCGGGGGGGAGCTCAGCATGGAGACAGTGAGGCTGCCGCTAAGACAGGGCCCCTGGCCTACTACCAAGGTACCTCTCCCCAATATTTTTTAAGCTCAGATAATGTTCAGCCCAGCGGAAGAGTCATGGACGAGTCACGATGAATGGAATGGATCCGTCATGCTTGCCTGGACGGGTGGTACTCTGTAGGCTAGGTAACTGATCTTTCGGTCAAGAGACATGCTATGCAACAAGATAATCAACACTGAAGCTAAGTACTAGGTACAGACTAAATAATTGCCTGCTCATGCACTGAGCCATGCAAACTGCAGTCATGATGGCTTCTGTATGGTTCGGGCCGTGCAAAACATCCCACTCTGCTTGGTGTTTGCAGCCATTCTGTCCCCTGCTTCGGAACAAGGGTCCAGTAGCTACACCAATCAAGCCTGAATCTCCACGCTGAGCCGCTGGTGGGCGTCATTGTCAGACCGGTCTGCGTGCGAGTCAATACCCAGTACGCTACCCTGTATTCACGCGAGACAGCGAACTCGTATTCGTTCTTTTGATTGAGTCTCTTCTGGTTTATACCAAAGTATCCTATGAACAACGCTTGCTTGAAAGTAAATAACAAAACAAATACTGAGGCTGTGTGATTAAACACTCATGGCTGGTGATGTAGTGGAACTCGAGTTCGAGTTCTTACTAGAACTCTCACCACTGCTACGAAGCAATGGTGGTGCCCCCCTCGCCCTTCGCCATCGATTACTTGTGTTGATGATGGTGTTGTCAAACAGGAACCACCATCTCTCAAATGCAATCTGTCCAAGCTCCCAGCTACCAGGATCATATGGATCCTCACCATGGATCCGAACTCCCTCCGCCGTGTCTTCCAGATCGTAAGCAAAGTTGACACATGCCAACTCGCCCCGTGCCCGTGGTGGCCGCAACTCGTCAGGTAATGATAGAATGGAAATGGCGCGGCTTCGGACGACTGGCCATGGAAGGAGGTCAAACACTGGGTGATGTGGTAGCGAGGTTTGCAAAGGAGTGGGCTGCCAGTTTGCAGGGAGCAAAGCTGCTGGTGTTGCAACGCCTGTGACAAAAGCTGAATTCCCATCAAGATCCCATAGACCTTGCTTACAGTTGAGGCGATCCGCTATGCGTATAACGCCCTTGAGAAGTGAGAGTTGTAGCACCGGGAGGTTGTAGCTGTCGGGGAAGCTCTCTGTTGAGGCAGTAGGCGAAGAACTGAATGAAGGTGTGTCGAGGAATGTTGCCAGGTCAGGTCCGCCAAAATCTGCCATTGGCCCAGTGGAAATTTCAGTTGATGCTTCATCGCTAGTGCCTTCTTCGCATAGAAATTCTGGAAGAATGCTGACATCTGGTAAAACAGATGGAAGCGCCATTTCTGAAAGGGGACTCCACGATGTCAGACTGAAATCAAGCCCAGCCAACATGTCAGCAGCATCTCCGGTGGTTACTGGCATGGTCATGCTGGCCGCTTGGTTGCTGAACTGTGCATTGTTTTGTAATGTTCTGGGAATTTCAACGATATCGTCCCCAAATGACTCTTCATCAATGCCAGGAGATGGTTCTGGGTCAGGGTCTGAATTTTGAGTCACATCGTTGCCAGTCGACTTGGCCTTGAGACGACTCAGTCGCTTCTTTTCACCTACAGAGTTGTCAGAAATTGCGTGTATATAATCTTTCAAGTTGGGATTGATTCCTCACGATATCTTCTTTGAGCCAGCACATTCAGAACTCTTTTCCTTTCAGCAGCATCTTGATCAATGTCAGGAACGTCGAGAACTGGTGGTTTCTTATACGCTCTTTGGCGAGTCCGAGGACGATTGGTTAAATCCATGGTTGATTCTACCATTTTTGTAGTGCCAATCAAATGAGGAAATAAGCCTCAAGAATTGGATAGGCTAGTAATTTGTTTGGGTGATCAATGAATGAATAAAAAAGTGCAAGGGATTTCTCACACGAGTTGAAGTAGACATGCTTCTCTTTTCAATAACGGGAGGCTTTCGTGATCTCCACCCAGCATAACGCAAAAGAGTAGATTAGTTCAAGCACTGTACAGCCATAACGGATAACATATACTTGTAGTCTGACTTGTCTGGGCCAAGCGTGGCGGTATTTTCGATCTGCGAATGACGCCAAGACTAGCTTAGACTGTGCGTGATCAACTGTGTAATAACCAACTCAGCATTGTCAGACTTGTCCAGGTATGGATGATAGCTTTCATGGTCTTATCTTTTCCCAACGACTTCTTCCTCTTTCGAAAGTCAATACCTGTACCCTACCGAGTTTTCGTTGCCTCGTATATTTGGGAGCGTAGTCCTGTCTGCAGTGAAAGCAATTAGTTATTGGTCAATCTCTGGGGTAGCCGCATTATGTTAGTGCAAAAGGATGGGCAGATAGACAGATGTACGTACTCAGTGTTGGATCTCTACCAAAACCCATCAATTTTTCTAATGTGAGATCTTGTGTGACGATTTTTTAAGAGAGAAGGTAAAGACGAGAGGATCTGTCTCATTGTATATAGTGAAAGGTTAGGCAACTACGAGCTCCATCATAACGCCCAAACATAATGTAATTTATTCAAAGCGGAGAATTCACCGATGCCTATATCGTTATGCTACCAAGACAAGCTATATATGGGATTTGGGAAGGATAACCCTTTTCTGTAGAAGAAACAGCACTGTTGAAGCCCAAGGATATTATGATTTGATACTGGTTGTTACAAATGCCTGCGTCAAATTCCTGTCTCTCTCCACTTGGCTTGCGATATCTCCTTGCAAAAAGAGCTCTTGAGCCTCCATTTCAGCAGCAGTAAGAACAAAGTAAGAACAAACTCAGGCTAAACAATGGAAGTCATGAGAAGACGCTTATGCCAAGATTCAGTTTTGCTGTTGTAACCACTATGATCCTTCATCTCTACCACTTATCTTTGGAGAGATATTGCGTGATTGTCAAACTCGACCACACCGCCTCGAATTGTGAGGCAACGAGAGTAACATATCTCTCTCGTGAAAGAATCGTAAATGTTGTGTTGGTTACGGAGGCCATCACCGCCGTTGCACTATCTCGTATCTGTTTGTCTTCTTAACACGAACCTGAGATATTGTCTGGATCGACCGATGCACATGACGACGGGCAGGTGATACTTTTTCTCCGAGAGAGAAAAAAACAGAAGATAAAGAAGAAAGGTCGGGTTTTGGTAGCCTTGATGCATGCAGAGCGACCGCTGCTGTGCCACGAGGAGCAGTGCATATTGTTTTCTCGATCGGGTGGCTATCGGCCGGGAGATGCGACGGGCTACTGGGTAGAATTATGTTGTGCACTCGAAAATTAAAGCATCTTTCCCTGTTAGAGATCGGTCTCGATTCACAGGAAGCTCGCCTTGCCTGACCAAGTTCGCCATCTCGTGCATGAATCTCCTCCGAAGGCTAAGACAGTGCCGGGATATTGAGGCCATTTACAATGCAGTACTTGGTTGAGGGATTCTATGCTCGAGGTATCACAATGCTATCCGCATATGCTACAAGCTACTAGCTACTAACTACTAACGAAAAAGCTATTGGTCTTGTCGTATCCAAAGTCCCTCGTGGATGCGGATAAATGTGATTTCCTGTTTAGGTAATTCCCGCCTTGTGGAGTTCCGCCGTGTCTCCGTACCGTTCCCGGGTCCGGCTCAATGCCGATGCCACTTATGGTCTCAATACCAGCTGATAAACAGCAAAACAGTTGACTACTAATGCAAGCTGCAGTCAACCATTGATCATGTTTCTAAATACGTAAATCTGGATACGAGCATTATCAGAATACCCTCACATCATGATATTATATCTCTGCTTCTGCCATTTACGTCAGTCCCAGCCGAGCCGATCAGCAAATGCACGTTGGGCGATCCAGCGGCTTCACGCGGCGCATGCATTACAGATTCACAGAAAACACAGAATTGAACGTGCATCAGATTTCCACCGACTTTGGCAAATCGCCGCCTCGCATAGTATCCCGTGATGCAATGCACAACGTGGGAATCCAAATGAAGCGAGACCGCTACTGTCAACGCTGCGCATTTCTCTCCCAGGTAAACGGTTGACCAGCAGACACGAGAGTCACACCAGCGAGCGCCCCAGGCCGGTAATACCGTTTGTTTACATGATGTAAGCACCATATGCATCTGCATCTGCACGTTGACAGCATTTCCTTGAACGCCCCGATGGGCCGAGATCGAATCACGGGCATGACCGCATCAACTTACGGCAGTTCTGGTTAGTTTCTATGGGGAATCTGAGTATGGGCTGACGAGGCGCTCAATGAGTGAATGGATGCATCTCTGGATCAACATGAGCTATACCCTCACAATGATGAATACGTCTGCGACTGGCCAGAGCTGACGCGACACCATTGATTACGACAATAGATGCAGTAGCCATTTTCATCACGAGGGTCTCCGCGTCATACCTGGTTCGTTACTCCTCTCTATATTTATTCTTAATTATAAACGGTGATGGGTGTGCCGAAAGTTTATATAAGAAGGCTGAAGCCACTGTCATCCAAGGACATCCCATTATACAAGCTCAACAACATTAATACCCTGACTATCGAATCTACCTTGCCAATTCATCCTACCATAGTATTCTACACTCCCAAACTCAACCAGACATAACCTTCAATATGAAGTCTTCCCTGGCTCTTGCTATTCTATCATTCTTTGCCTCTCATGGCCTTTCTGCCTCTGTTGACATGTGGTCCTCTCCTCTGTCAGAGAGAGGCGCACCCAACTACAAGCCCATTGAACCCAAACTCATCAAGTCTCGTCTCGGCACTACACCCCAAGAGAACAGCAATGGAGATCGAAAACCCGGATCTGTATGACTAAGTTACCATTGATTTATCTGCAACTATTAACAAATCTGAAGGTTTACTTCTGCCGTGGTGAGAATTGGGGACCTCCATGCTTCGAGTACCAGCCAGAGCTCGAGTACACTTGTACTGAGCTGAACGGCAAGCTCCAGAACCATGTTGGCTCAGTCTTTTCTGAGCCTGAGATTCTCTGCCGTCTTGCTACGTGAGTGTTTCTTCCTTGCAAAATCATTGAGCGACTGTAGAGAGACTAACGAGTAACAACCTGTCAGATTCGAGAACCGATGTGTTCCCCTCAGCATGTTTGGCTGGCCAGAAATTGAAAAGGGCTCGGCTCAACTTCTCCACCAGAAATCTCCAACAGGATCCGATAGCCTTGGACATTCGGTGACTCATTTCACCTGTACCAAATGCACTAACTGTGTTCGAGATCCGAAGTGATTCCTAGGTGGAAGGGATGTTGATTCAATGTTATTAGGAGTTGATAATATTTCTCAGCCACCTGGTGTTGAGCAGGAATGAAATTGTGAGGAGGAAACTAATAGTCTATTTTAGCCAGATCATTCATTATTCATCAAGAATTAATTAGTTGACATCAAGATACAGACATCATTTTGTTATACTCGTCGATGATCTTTCTGTGCTTTAGTTCGTGCACATTCAAACTGTGTGTCTATACTCTGGCAACCGGCTTTGTTTCCAACGAAATGGACGGCTTCCGTAGCTCAGTTGGTTAGAGCGTCGTACTAATACTTCAATCTGAATATTCAGTGATGCGAAGGTCTCAGGTTCAAGCCCTGGCGGGAGCAATCCCAACGCCCTCCAATTCGTCTTTTTGCTATTTCAATTCATGTATTGATCGATACATGGCCGATGGATGCTGCAATAACACCTTTTTGGTGTTTGAGTATTGAAGGCTATCGCAGGAGTCATGCCTTTCTGAGAATAAGGGAGGAACAACCCTGCCTCCCGAATCTTGGCTTCGTACTTGCCTTTTATACCTACTCCCTTCACTGGAGGCAGCTGCAAGCTCGAGATGTTCCAATTCCATTGACCTTCTGCTTCTTAAATCTCCAACTTCATTTCTCTTACTTCCCGTTCCATCCGTCAATCTTGATAAGCCATCAGCATTTAGTTTCTTTTTGGCGTCAAAATAATAACAAGTATCCGCCTCATCATGAATTTTAACTTCACTCTCCCCGCCCGCCCCCGTCCGCACACGCTCTCTACCGAAGCTACCAACTGCTCATACGACGACCAGACAGTCTCAAGCCCCCCAAAGAGTGACCTCAAGATCAAGAAGAGAGCCCCGGTTCTACGACAGAAGCCCGGGGCTTCTGAGAACATCAGGCCTGAAACATCGTAGCGAGATGTTACATCAAAAATCCAACTTCCTGCCTCTGGGATCGACGCAGAGATAGCACGATTGAAATCGAAGACTACCAGCAATCAAACTTTCCTTCAAAATGGTACACTTATGCCGGGCCTTCGTCATGATCAATTCCATGAGAAAGCACAGCCAGACGAACTCTCCACAGAGCAATTCACGGAACGGGCACTATCTCCAGTTGTTGCAGACGGAGAAGTCTCTCTTCTGCAAATGGTAAAACAAAACATCAGGCATCTTCGATCTCAAACGCCCTCCCCAGAACCTATGTGCATACCCGAGCCTATACACAAACCTGGCAAACAAGGTGCAAGAAGCACATCTTCTTCATACCCTGAAGATATCGTCCGATCTCCATGCGTGCCTTCGCCACCAGATTCTCACATGGCCTTGTCGAATCTTGGCGACCTGAAGAGATACAGCCTCACCAACGATCGTTTATCTGGCCTCCGGTCATCATCTAGCTCATCTGGTTATTCTAGGGCTGTAAGTCAAGGAAGCACCTACAAGACATTGACGGATGCCGCAACAGCTATCGGGAAGCTACAACGTTTACCGACACCCTCATACCACCGGTTTGAAGTCTCGTCGAGCTCTGAAGATTTGGCGTTGAAAACTTTAGCCCCGCACAATAGTGAGGTCAGCAACTGGAGTGATAGAGGCTCTATCGAGAGCCTCGAGACGCAACCATTGAAAAGAGTGACAGCCCATACTAGATTCGATTACCTGGCGGACAGATTCCACTCAGAAAGTCCCAGTCCATCGGTAAAGCTACCTCAAATCATTAAGTCTAAGAAAAGAAAAGCATCCGTTATCTCCCTTCGAAGCATCTCCGCTGGCGTCAAGCGGTCCCGCGTTGAAGTTAAGAAGCTGGCACACAACATTTGCCGCAACAGCTGTGAAAAACTTCGCCAAGCTCGTGAGAGCATCAAGCGACAACAAAAAGAGCAAAAGAAACAATATTCGATTTGGAAAGAATTGCGACGTAAGCTCAAACCTGGCGACGCGATCAAAGGCAAGCATGAGAAAGGTTTCGCAACCTTTTCGATGGAAAAAAGCATCCGTGGAACTAAATCTTGGTGGAAGGCTGGCGTTGACAAATATCAAGCTCCTGAATGGATGCACTTTGGGAAATAGACTGGGGATGGTGCGATATTACTGCATCCTTTCGGAACAGAGAAGCAGGTAAAGGGAAAGAAGTTGTTACCAACAAGTTAGTAAGAAGTAGAATCGCAATCACTAATCGAGTCTTTCTTTATACTGAACTTGGATCGGTGCGTAAATCGGTACGAAACCGTGCCATATAAAAGAGAAGGAATTACAGTTATCTCATAACATATATCGAAAAGAGACACCAATAGGTTTTCGCCTCCCGGAACCGACGAGGCCTTCTTCCTCTACTTCATCGCCTTCCTCCAAATGCTCATTCTCAGCCCGGTCGAATTTACGATTTTGATACTTCAGGTAAAAGCGAAGAGCATACGCTAGAATGGAAACGCCGAGCATCGCTGCTGCACAAGTGCTCATCCCTGTCGCATAATAAGGAGCATCACGATCTGGGTACAGTCTGGTGCCCACGAGCGGACCACACTGACCGACAAGCTGAAGAAGAACGAATCCTCCTCCTTGACGACTCTGGCTAGACTGGTTGTTAATACTCCATGTGACGATGAGAGTAACAACATTGAAGAAGCCTATCGCGGCAGGGTATACGGCCATATATCGTATAAAGTTAGGCAAGTTTAGGGGTTTAGCCAGGGCGAGTATGGCATAGCCGCTGGATGATGCAAGAGCATGAAATATTATAGGTATGGTGCGAGTTCGCAAACGATCAGACATGTGAGCTGTGAAGAGAACGATAACAAAAGCGGCTAAATAAGGGGGAGCGCTGAGGGCCTGGGAGGCGTGGGTATCGTGGCCCATTTCAGTAAGGATCTTGGGGAGGAAGACGGGGAGGGACGAGTAAGCCATGTTGGCGAGGAAGAACATGGTGGCAGTGATCCAAGCTACAGGATCACGGAAAATGGCTATAACATCGCGACCCTTGAGACCAGACGAAGGCTTGGAGCCTGAAGACGTAGATGTGGCTTGTTCACTGCGGAGACGTAGACGAGCAACCTTCTTCTCGCGCTTGGTTAGATAGGAGGCGGTTTGAGGTGAGTCTGGGATGACGTTCCATGCAACCACAGAGGCGATCACAGAGGGAAAACCCTCAACGATGAAGAGAAGACGCCAGGGAGCGATAGGGCCATATGAAGCAAACTTGACAATGAGCCAGGCGAGGGTGGAAGCAAACGTGGTGGCCAAAGGTGCAGCTGCCGCAGTTAGTCACAAGCTCAACAATTCAAACCTGTATATATGGAAATAAGACTGACGTACCAGATACGAAAATAGCGGTCCGAAATGCAAGCTCTTCACGTTTGAAGAAGAAACTTAAGTAAAAGGGAATACCAGCAAAACCTGCTTCGCCAATGCCCAATGCAGCGCGCAGTGCAATAAGCATGGGGTAAGACGTGGCTACGGCCTGAAGAGACGCCATGAGACCCCAGGTCAAGACCACCATGGATACAAAAATGTGCGCAGGAATGATCTTCCACAGCAACGACATCCATTCAAAGGCAATGTAACTGATGTAGAAAGATGTCAATGCCCACTCGTACCATTCCTCACGGGGCGGGTTGGACTGAAGGTCTTCATCCATGCCTGCTATTCGAGCATTACCGATATCTACATCTTTTGTCAGTTTTTGTGTTCGCATGAAAAGGATACTACTCAATTCGTACTCGACCGGTCGATAAAGCTCAGCATATAAAGCAGAGCTACGAACAAAACAAGTTTGCGATCAAACTTCCGCCGGACCGTCTGTTCTTCGTCCGGAGTATAGAGCTGGAAGCTTGCCACGGACCTGGGACTTCGTGAACGGCCTGCCACGAGAGGACGGTCTGCGTCGTCTTCGTCTTCGTCGTCGCCAGCTTCAGCATCCCATATCGCACTACCATTTCGATCCCTGCTTGTGTCCCTCTCGCGCAACTCGTATACGTCGCTCCCACTGCCAACTATCGAACGGAGATCCTCCTCGTCGCTGTCGTCGAGCGTGAGCTCAATGCTCGTCTGTGCAAACGTCTCAACCGGGGCGCTGGGCCCGGGTTCGGGTCTTGGATGGACCATCTGGGCGCCGAGGCGAAACTGAAGGGTTGTCGTTAATAGGGATGGAGATGGAGGCCGAGACGGGGACGGCGCAGGACGAGATGTCTCGGACTCGACGGAGAGATGGTTGACAAAACAGTTCTGAGATTAGCTGGAGGCCATTAGAGACGCCATTCAATATATATCCTGTGCATTCTCGCTTGATACAAGCGGAATCAATTGGACGAGATGAAGAACCGATGGTTGTTAAAAGCGATCAATGCATTCAATCACAAGCTGTCTTGCTTACACGTGACGTGCGCCAACTCCTTACATAGGGGTCTTCATTATTAGCCTTTTAGCCTTTGTGCTATGATGAGAGCCATCTCTTATACCGAATGATTTAAAATATACTACAGAGACCCGTATTTGACAAAATGAATATTGTACATGTCGATGGCAATTTCGGTTTCTATCCTTTCATCATGACCCCATCATAAAACATTAAAAGTTATGAAGCCCCATAACCTTACCAGGAACCCCTGCAACGATACCCCTACGTACGGGTATAACCATGACATCGTCGTAATACCGATGGAAACTTTCTATAGGTAACCCCCAAAACAAACCCCTGGCTCTGAATTTCAAACTCCAAACTCCCTCGCATCATGCTTCATCAACTGTCCCTTCTCAATGGTGGGATCCTTTTGCGACAGATGGTCTCCTGAAAAGCCTCTTAAACCCATCAGCAACCGAATGACTTCGAGCAACATGTTGTTTGTGATGTTTTCCTCCTTCAAGCGTTTGCCCGTCACTATTCTGATTAGATACGACAGGCTGTCGAATCTGTGCTGGATTTGAGGGTGGTTGCGCTCTCACCCTTGCTGGTATTGTTGAGTTGAGCGGCGCATTTGCTCGTGTAGTAGCACTCAAACTGTAGCTTGTAGCGACTGTTGGTATTGATGTCGGTACCAGTTTTGGCCCTAGCATCACTCTTTCGCCTCCCGGTTTTTGCATAGATCTGGGAATATCATATTGAAGTGGTCTCGAAAACCCTCCCCCGTTTGGTCTTAACGGCATTCCCTCTTCCGGTGCCGTTAGTGGTCTTCTCTGCGGCTCCTCCTTCTGCCCAATGCGAGGCTTTGGCTTTGGCGGCGTTGGAGGACGAACAGGACTCTTCACTGCCGGCTCAGGTGGAGGCGGCAAGGTTGACAGTCGTATATTCTTTGGTCCGCTTCTTGGTATTCGTGATTTTGGCGAGGCCTGTGTGGGTAGCTGTCCTGTAGGCGTTTTGGGAGTTCTAGGGGTTATGGGGGGTGTCTTCATATTCAGATCAGATGTCTCTCGTTGAGCCGATGTTGGTGGTGTAATGTTCTTCGCAGGGTTTGAAGTCGAGCGCTTAATCGAGTTTGCCGTGTTGATATTCAGGGGTGGAGGAGCACGCACAACGCTGGACCTAGGTAACGACGATAGCGGCTGCTTTTTGGGGACGGACTCTCCAGCTTGGTACAAAACTCCGGAACTTGGTTTTTCTAGGCGTTTGGGATTCGGCGTGACAAGTAATGGTGAAGCTTGCGATACGCTTTCCTCGAACCTAGACATTGTAGGTCCTGGAAACTGCGGCTGCAGAGGGTATTTTGATGCTGGAGAAGGTATTCTAGGGGGTGTGATTTCTTTAGGTAAAGAATAGGTAGTAGCAGGTGGATTTTTAGAATGTGCCGGCGATGAGACTAACGGGAAAGAATTCTCTTCGTTGTGATAAGTACTGGACCCTGACGATCCTAGTGGTGAGTCGGACGACAACGGCCATGAGGTCTCTGTCGGTTTTGTAGCCTCGGTTTCGTTTGGAACCGTCGATTTAGGGGCTTCGTCGGGAAAAGTCTCTGAAGATGGCAAAGGGGGCGAGAAAGGCGGGATAAAGCTCTCAGGCCTGTATAAGCTCGGAGCCGGTAGTTTCCTTTGTGAATTCCTGGGCGTCGGTGGCGTTGAAGCCCTTGATGAGACAAGCTCTGCAGGCTTGAGGGGTCGCACGGCATCTGGAGTCTCTTCCCTTATGATTGTTTGCGCTGGTGGTTGCGCCTTGGCAAACTCTTCGGGCTCAAGACGAGTGCGCCCATTTTCAAAATGCAGCCCTGACGTTGTAGAAGCTGAATACTGCGTAATCCCGGATTGGCGTAGTCGCATATCGGCATCTGGTGTTTCTTTTCGGGACCAAATCGAGGATGCTGTAGACATGGACGTTCTATTAGGATCGAGCTCGCTGGGTAAGATTGGTTTGTCAATGTCTGGAGTGTTTGCATTGGCTGTTCCATTGGGCGACTGGTCCTGGGACCAGACTGTTGAGGTTGTCAAGAATGATGCTCTGGTCGGGTCAAGTCGAGACTGGAGTGGTATATGGATATCGGGTAGTTCTAGCGAAATAGGTCTTGGAGTAGAGGCACCGTCAGAGTGATCTAGTATGTCTTCCAGTACAGTAAGAGCGTCGTCTTCGTCATGGTCGCTGTCATCCTCGTATTCAGATGGTGAGTTGGAAGAACCATCTATAATTTCTCTCGTCCTCCTGGCTCGTGCCATGTGTTGTGCTCTTTCTCTTAGCTGCTCATACCCAACCTCTTGTTCTTCTTCGTCGCTTTTTCCAGGAACTTCTCTCACCTCGTCGCCGCAGACGATGACGTACCATTTCACCGGCTCCCCTTTCTGCAATTGATCCCTCAATTTAACGATCCAGCCATCCTCACCTGCCATTCTTTCGTAGTAACTGGCCATCTCACCTGCAACATCTACGCTCAGATCAATTCTCACCACATGATCAGCTACGTAGGCATATGGCCTACACGCCATTGTCATCTCGTCCACGTCAAACTCCTCCAGGAGTCTGACTGGGGACCATGAGTGCATGAGAACAGCATCTTCGGTGTCGGGTACACGTGATTTGGGGAGATCGTGGTCGTCATCCACATGATCAGGCTTGGGCAGGGGCTTGGGCTTGGGCTTGATATTTTTCGTATTGCTGAAACTGGCTTGCGTCGGCGTGGTTGGCGGAGTGAGCTCGGGCAGGAAATCAAATTGAGCGTGTAACTGATCGAGGATACAATAGGAAGACGCAGGCGCAAGAATCCAATTTGGGGCCGCATCTTCAAGATCATTCAGTATGACGAAAATGCGGATATCGCGGCGGTGCCATCGAAATCCGTGGCATAGATAAGTCGGCATCGAGTCGGGTCGTTGTTGGGTGGTGAGACAAGGGACGAGAGACTGTAGGATATAAGTGACCGGCTTGGCTGACTGCAGTGATTGATTACCTCACTCAAGCGTCACTTTAACTCGTCCTCTCTCAAAAAGACAAGGCCTCTTCTGACAAGGCTTCATAGAGCTGCCTGTAAAGCTCCCGACATTTCGGTATCGACGGCTGAGACTGAGGCTTGGTGGTGGTTGTTTGAGGATGGAAAGTAAGGAATGGAAAGGGTGGAATTTCATCCGTTCCAACTTTCCTTCCTACTTCTACCTCTGCCTGAGCGTCGTCGCCTACTGGATCTCACTGCCTCGTACCTTACTCAGAATAGGTAGTATCAGAAGGTACGGGCAGGTAAAGCCAACGTCAGAGTCAAGCCTAATTCCGTCTTCGGATAGCATAGCCCCATAACTTAACGGTAGTAGCACTTCCACCGTCCGCATGCAAACGTAAACCACTTGAATGGGCTGCTTCCATGTTCTGTTCTAGGCCTTGGACTGAGACATTGTCTCGCGTGTAGCCGTCTAGAACATTATCAGTTGTTATCACCGCGTTTTAGCGTGCTACTGAATCGAGTCTTAGCCAGCAGTAACCAGTTTTATAGTATTAATTTCTTTTCATTCAAATATGCCAAGCCATCTCTTAATTAGCTTTGCTCTAGAGTTTTGCAAGATCAATAAATCCAACGCCCTGTTTTCTTCTAAGTGTATAATCGTTATCATCAATACACCTCTTTAATAGTGTACAGCGGTCCCTAATTTTTGAACCCCATAAAGTCCAGACTTACGCCGCCTGTGTCTTGTAGCCCTTCCATAGTAGCGCCTCCAAAGTCTTGGGCGTCAAATTCAAAATCCATGTCTTGCAAAATATTGTTCACATCCTCATCTGAGAGGTTGATGTCCACGTTGCTAGGCATGACAGGCACAGCCGCAACTTGCGAGACCTTCTTGGCCACCATATCCTTGAACTTGTTCAGCAAGTCGATATCGTCCGCAGGGGTGGTACTGGAATCGAGAATACGTCGAGCCCGAGTTTGCAACATGGCATCCGAGGGCATGGATCCTTTGCAGGCGACATGGTCCTCAACATAGCTGATGAGACCACGCTCCAATTCTCGAGAGCAGAAAACTTCGGCTGGTCGCGCCGCCTGTGATGTGAGCTTCTCGATATAGCTGTTTGCAATGGCTGCTGGAAGGGACTTGGCGCCTTGACCCATGGACACCTGCGCATCTGCTGGGAAAGGGTCGAGTGATGCCTTAGGGCAAGCATACGGTGGTGCAAATCCAGAGCCGCCTGACTCGAGTGCCCAGCCGTCACTCATTGGGAGGCCAGGACCATCTGTCTTGAGAATTCCAGCGTCGCGCTTGAGTCTCTGCAACCACTCGGCGTTATCTGCGGCAGTCTGATTCCAAGGGTCATCACTGGAGTACTGTTAGTCCATGATGCAACATTATGAGAAGACTCGGAAAACTCACTCGTCGTAGAGAATCCAGCGGGCCTGATGCTGGATTTCCTCATCACTCGGCACATGGCGGTTGGGATTGTTGACCGACATCGTACCAGCAACCCATCTTTTCAACTCTTTAGCCAATCGTCTGTAACAGTTGGCGTCGTTGAGGAAGTAAGGTCCAGGTCGGCTGTTACCACTGCTTATATCGTACATGCCATCGCATCCCATCAGCACAGGGCATTCGCTACTGAACAAGGTCGTGGCATCGGTAACGGCAGTTCCGCTGAGCGTGGATCTTGTGCTATCCTGGAGAGAAAAGGCAGGTGAGCTGTTGCTTGTTACGGGGTGACGGTTCTTGAAACCCTCCAGCCAAGAGGCATTATCGGCCGCGGTTTGGTTCCAACCGTCATCGAATTCATAGATAATAATACGAGCTTGTCGCTGAAGATCGTCGTCTGTGGGTTCAATGCCCATAGAACGTTGCAAGATAAGATAGTCCTTCAGTTCACGCTCGAGACGTGAGTAACTGTGGATTGTCGAGTCGATCGATGAAGGGTCTTTTGATCGACAAATATGGTCCACCACGTCTTCACTTCGTGGCAAATGTGCACGTCGACGGAAAGGGGCAAGCCAGTTAGTAGACGATGTCGCGAGTCGGATCAGCCAGTTGGCAATAGCCTCCGATGGGTGTGTCGACACTTCCTCTACTCGTCCAACAATGCGACAAGCCTCATCCTGAAGCTCATCGTCCATTGCTGTTAAGCCCAGTAGTCGTTTGGCCTTGACAAACTCATGCAGTTGTACCTCCATGGGACATTCCTCGAACAAGTTGTCCTTGCCGTTAATTTTGAGTGATGCCAGCCTGTTTTCCGCAGCGCCACGCAAGGGACCGAATCTTGCCTTTTGTTGTAGTGTCTCGGAGCTCATGATGATATCACGAAGCCAGGATGGGCGCGTCGCAATGCCTTGTAAAGACAACAATTCGCTGGCGTAAATAATACGACAACCTTCAACCATCATCTCTTCGTCGTTCGGTAGTCGTCCGTGTTGGTCCTGGTAGTTCCGTGTGAAGAAAGCCATTTCCAGCTTAATCAACTCGTAGGCATTACGAGGCGACTCTGGCGGGGAGTGATTGGCTACGTATGGTAACGGAGATGTGCGTTCATAGTGAATAAGATCTATTTCAAAAGTTAGATGTTGGCAACTTGTCTACAGGATATTGCAGAGGTCTCATACATGGAGGCATAGAGTTCTCGACCATTTCGAGTACTGGATTATCAAAACCCCAGTCACCCTTCCAGTCAGCCATGGAATAACCCGTCTTGAAATGCTCCGCCAAATGGTCGACACGAATAGTCCATGTATCCATCACGATACCACAGAAACCGCACCTGGACCGAATCTCTGGCGTTGCCACCTTCCACGACTTCATAGACCAGTCCTGAAACTTGATGTTGTGAACCAAACGCAAGTGTTGGTTAAGGTGATCTTTCCGGTAAAAGGTTCGCTCGGTAGGGGTACGCTCTTGACAGGCTGAATGGTTGTGGCTCTCAATGTGTGCATCGTCTGGGTTGGCGTCACCACAGAAGACACAGGACAGGATGCCAGTGTCGGGGTTGACGGCCTTTGAGCCGTGAGGAGTACACACCCACCGCTCGAGGGACAAGTGCAGTGACTTTTCATGTCGCTGCCAGTCATGCTTGGTCCTGAAAGTCTCCGTGCAGAATGTACACTGGAAAGTCTTGAGCGGGACCGTAAGACTTGTCTTTTCTTTGCCTGTTTTTACCGAAGTCCTTCGGCGACGACGTCGACGGCCATGGCTGTTGAACGGAGCTGAGCTAAAGGATCCCCATGAGTTGCGGGATCCGTGTGAGTAGGCCGATCCATGAGAACCATTGCTGGAGTGAGATGTTCCCAAGCTGCTAATCGACGACTGGTTGCAGATGGATTTACCTGAGCCATCGTCCGCGTAGCTCAAACTGAAGGGGCTGTCAATACCAGATGACAAGCCAGAAGACGACGCTGTAACGGCCCGAGCAATGGCGCTAACGGACGCAGGTTCGTTCTCGGGAGGAGAGTGCTCCCAACGCTGAAGTGGGTTCATGGCTTCAAGAGCTGGTGTTCCCCGGCGCTGGGGGATATCCATTGGACCTGACCACGAGCTGGTGTAGTGAGGTGACGTGGAGCGAGGAGGCTGAACCTTGCCTCGTCGGCGTGCATTTGCGAGCCAGTTGGTGATCTGTACCTTGTTCAAGCCGGTTTGGCGCTGCAACATTTCTTTCTCCTCGTCGCTGGGATAAGGGTGACGGTTGTGTGTCGATAGCCAATTTTTGAGAATGCGGACAGATTCGCGAGAAAATCGTGCTCCAATCTTAGGAGGAGCTGCTGCCTTGTTATTAAACGTCTCTCCAATGTTGGCTAGGTCGGAAACAGAGGCGTTGCGAGAAGCATTGCGAGAGGATTGGCAAGAGTCGTCTTGGGCGTCCTCTTGCAAGGTGTTGGGTATCTCAGATCCTGATGACAGGAAAGGGTTGATGTTAAAGGATGTGGCTGAAGGGTTGATGGACTTTGGAGCAACGGCGAAACTGCAGTCGACCTTCAAGGCCACGCAGGTTGTACAATAGTCCTTGTACATACCCTCTCTGATCTTTTTGCAAGAGAAGCCAGCCATGGAGCAGTTGATACATGGGGATGAAGGTGTATCCCACTGGAACTGATTGGAGATGTCATCGGCAGTTGCCATGAAGTCCATTCCTTGAGTGGGCATGTCTGGCAGAGGAAAGTTGTTGTCCGAGAAGTGTTGAAGGGCGCAAAAGCTAAAGTCATCCTCGCTGACATTTGCGAGAACAAGGTCAATGTTCTCGTTATCATCACCTGTCAGACCAGCCAGCGCATTGCCTTCCTGGGGTTGCTGAAAGGCGTCAATAGCCTTGTCCCAGTTGACGAACTGCTCCATCTCTTCGATGCCGGCCATACTGCACAAGGATAAGTGCTGATGTGGAACAGAGATGTCAATTCAAGTCGATCGAAAGGCGCGCGCAAAGACTGACAACCATGAGCCGAATGTAGAGTTGGTAGTCGAGTCAAGCCAATCCAACCAAGTCAGTCCCACTTGAAACGTTGACAAGTGGTATGAGATAGAAAAGTGGTTATCGTTGAATATGAGAATAAAAGAAAGGAAAGAGGCTCATGAATCGAGGATGGCTTCTGAGTTTTGTTCAAATCGAAAAGATGATAGCCACATAATGGTCTGTCTAAGAGAACAGTTTCGATGGAGTCAGCCGTTCTCAACCCCAGAACTTGGATAGTACCAAAAGTTCTGGTGGAGTTGGAGTGCAGACCGTCGGCCAAGTCACACCAACCAGCTTCACTAGTCTAACTAGATTGTCAAGTCGTGCGCCCTTCAATTGACAGACAAGGATCATTTTGATCAATGGACCCACGCACACGAGCTGGGAAGTGACGGTGTTATGAGCACTGTAGAATGATGGCTTTCTGCTCGCTTCATGGTGAGCCATGCGGGCGACTCGCCAATCAACGACTCCAACGTACAGTGTCAGCTTAATCGTGTTAAGCGACACTGGCGCATCCTGAGCTCCGCTTCTCGTTATTCGCAAGGCGTAACCATCCATGCAGGTGCGTCTAGTTCCTCCAGTTGACCGTACACCGAGACCGGCGTTTGTGTGAATCTTTTCCCCATGGTTAGGTCCGATTGTGATCTTGAGAATAAGAATATCCTAATGAGGTCAGCTGTAGCCCTGGTCCAATCGGAATAGTATACGAATACCTACAACATGACTCTATAAGGGTCTAAAAGTCTGCATCCCCAGTCTATATGTGTGGGGTTAAGCACGTCCTCGGGGAAATCTGCTTATTCCGTCTTATTCTAGCTCGTCAACGAGTATGCCTTGTGTCCATATCTCTCTCTTCTGGACTGCGACGAAAGCACTGGAACATTCCAAGAGCCATGTATCGGGGAAAAGAACAAAGGCCATGCTCTTGGACCTGTAGGTAAGATTTTAGAAACAGCCACCAATACGCCGTACTGTTGCCGTTGGGCCAGGAAATCGCAGATCACTTGACGACATGCGTATTATTTCCCTGCTTGAGTATGATGTTGTGTTGTGTTGTCTGACGCATTGCGGCATTGGTAAACAGAAGATTTGGATCATGCCTGGTGTGGTTCAAGTCTCGAACCTCAAGGGAAGGCACCAGCATTGATTGAGTTACTGTCTGCCGTATCATCTCACTGCCCGCTCATGCGAGCTTCGCCTTACGGAGTACTACCTATGTACGCAGCGGAACTATAGCGCGCAGTGGGTCAGACGCGGGTACGGTAACAGCGGAGTCTCCAAAGGCTGACCCACCCCGGCTCCGGAACTCGCGATCACGGAACAGCAAAGAGGGTGTCGTTCAATTCTAGAGGCAGTCACTATTTTTCGACACGTTGTTAGCAGAGTATTCATTACCAGAATGGAACTAGGCTCATACATAGAATATTTCAGCTCGCCTAGTTTTCAGCTTAGCACAATCCTTAGTAGCCGTTGCCGCCAGCAGATACTTGTATCAACTTAGTAGTTAGATACTACAAGTTAATCCCGACCAAGTCGGTATAAGCAAGGCAAAGCCTCCTTTGCCTTGCTTCATCTCTTCCTTCTAGGTCTCTTCTTCTTCCTTTATCTCTTCTTCTTCCTTTACCTCTTCCTTCTAGGTCTCTTCTTTTTCCTTTACCTCTTCCTTCTAGGCCTTTTCCTTTTAGGTCTCTAAGAGAGGGTATTTTCTTTGGTCTTTAGAGAGGGAATTTAATTTATGCCCTCTGGGGGCCCTCCGGGGGTCCTCTGGAGGTCCTCCGGAGGCTTTGCCGAGGGCCTTTCCCTGCCAGGGGCTATCTTCTGCGGAGGGCCTCTGTATCCGTCGCCTATGGGCTCCGGAGAGAAGGGCTCTGAAAAAGGTATATTGAAATCTGTCTCTTGCCCTGTTTATGTCTTCTTATGCCTTATCGCGATGAAAACGGCAGTAGGGTATGGGTCTAAAAAGAACTAATAGCTGCCTTGCGTTTCGTATTGCGCTAATTGTCGGCCTACGATAACTTAGCGTAAATGATATTGGGCTTATAATAGAGAGGCAAAGCCGGAAGGAACTTCTATACACTCCGTTTATGTCACTACCTTGCTGCCTGGCTTTGCCTAACTAACCGGCCCGGAGATAGACAAGCAACAAGCAACCCAATTTCCCCCAAGCGCCAAAATCTCTTATTAGCATAAACTGTATCTCATATGTATCTGTGGCTGGCTCCGAATCATTTTGCTGGGCTAATAAGTCAGTATCACAACAGAGCCAATCGGCCGCTTTTGATAACGACTCTCTACTCCTCCACTGTCCTCAGAGGACTATCCGTATATCGTGGTGTTTATATATTGAAGAACTAATCTCATTCTATGATTGTATTCTACTGTCGTGTTGCATTTTATTGGCAAGGATGTGGTGACAACAACATCCATTGTGGTCAACTTCTACTCATGCCTCCAGTCTGGTGCGCGAGCATTATCTGGATATATAGGTGGAAACTATCTATACTATGCAACTACAAACTAGCTCTACTATTTGAAAGGAAGCAAATATGCCCAAAATACGGCCAGCCCATCAGCCATTTCCTTCTTTCGAACTCGTTCAGAACCCAGCGACAGCCAAGCGACGTCATGTATCTTCCAAGAGCAACTCATTTTCATCTTCCATTATAAGATACTAGTAACGATACTAACTTCCAAAATTTTGCATTGATTCCGCTCCCTCATTCTATATCATCATAGAGCTTTCCCCATCTTTCTCCATTCAAGTAGGTGTTCTCGCATGTGGTGTTGACACAGCCACGTAAGTTCACAGCAAGTCGTTATTCATCAAAGGTTTACCGGACATTTAAAACAAATGGGCATTATTTATGGCCCCTTCTATCGGTTCCAAATACGTTACTACTCGTGCAGTCACTCTGATACTAGACTGTATGAGCCCACAGCCTGTCACTTGGTAGCGTAGTGAGCACGATCGCATGCTGATCCCATGTCGACACCCTATGATTATACTGCAATACCGGTCACTAGTGTTCCTACATTCGGTTTCAAACCTGATTGAAAATGAATACCTGCGATAACATGTATATCTACTCTCCAAGATGCGTGGTTAATAACCGTCTTCGTGTGGCTACCAGGTGCTGCTCTATTGCAACACAGTACAGCACAACAATCGCGGCGGTAGATTTGTTGCATACCCGAATCCAGAAATCCTTCAGTATGGCCCATTCAGCCATACCTTTTATTATTTGGTATCTGTCTCGAGGCATCTTCGGTTGGTGTGAAGTCGGTCGTCAACTCCAAACATCTTACACTCACACACCAGTCCTACTCACCAACATTTCTAACCCAGGTATACGGAATAAACATGTATCAGAATGCTTCAAGGTGGCTATCTGCGGGGCTAGCGATTCAAAATATCTATATATTTACGTCCAATCTACTAGATTTGCCGATTGCCAAGCTGCCAGAAAGTATGCTGCTGTACTTGTCTTTAGCATTGAAGCGTTTTGTGGCACAGCCCACCTTTCGGTGCTTTTCGGAAGACACGCTGGATACCTTGGCGTTCTGTCATTTCATGGGTTCGAGTTAAAGTAAACAGTAAGTAGGATAGTAGCAATTGTAAATCAAAAGAGGAAGCGGAAAGCAGGCTCAAAGCTGATACTTAATCAGGTTCTCAACTCACAGTCGCTCACGCGACACCGCATTCTCTTTTAGGGTTGACTATGTATACTATCTTGCGATATTTAGTCGGGTCCTGTCTATGTGGGCATTTTCGTGTGTCGTGGAACATTGTGCTTTTGAGGTCAAGTGACACCACTGACTCCAGCCCCTGGTGCTGGATAGTCCTCTTCGGTTACCTTATGGAAAGAAACTGGTCGTAGACCAGACATGCATGTAATCAACGTGCTCCTTGACAGCAACTCCTCCGACGCCATGAGCTAAAACCCAGTCGAAGGAATTGTGCATGCTGCGAAAACCAAATAGCGCCGGTCCTTGACTCGCCTCCCATCCACAAAGATTCGCGACACAGCGACTCCTTGCTGACCTCTAAGCACTTCATAAATCGTTTGTAATCCGTCATTGATCCTACTCATTAATCGTGGCCAAGTTCTCGTAGCTCCCGCTCTTTGGCGGCAAGCATTTCTCGCATCTTGTCCGCCTCGCGTTGCAGCGCAGCGCGACGCTCAGCCTTTATCCTATCGGGCTCGAAATCACGCGGTCCAGCGCCTGGAGTGTTGTCGCGGTTGGAGAAGGCGCTGGGGCTAGGAGCTGAGGCAACAGTACTGCCAGGCGATCGAATGGGCGGTAAGGGGTAGTCACCATCATCGCTTCCTGTCCCGAGCTTTGGTGGAGTAGTTGCTGACATTGAGGGGTTGAGAATAGACTTCAGGTTTATCGAGGAAATCCGTTTTGAACTCTCCTGGCTAGCTTCTTGAGCGGTGGATGCTTCGCCTTCTGTAGTAGAGAAGGACCGTTTCCGTGTTGGTGAGAGAAACGAGGCAGGGGACAGAGATGTCCTTCTATCATCGTTGGCTGCCATCGACGCCATGGGGGCCAACCGGTTATCGTCGTTTGTGGAGCCCATGTAGTGGCGTGGGTTGTTCGACTGATGATACGCAGCGAGATCAGACGTCGAGGGCAACGGCGATATTGTTCTGTTGGGTCGTATCGACGGTAAAGGCTCGATCGTGAGTGGGTGGTCGGGACGACGGCGAAGACCGAGGTTGACAGATCCATCTTCGTTCATTGATCCTCTCTCTGCATTGGCAATGTACTGATTGTGTGGCTCGGGTGAGTCCATTGTGTCCTCCATTTCCTCATCCTGAGAAGCGGGAATAATTCGTTTCCGTCTCTTGATAGTTGATTTCTTCATCGTCATGGGTCGATGCACACCATGCAACTTATAGTACAGACCTAGGATTGTTAATCAATAGTGATAGAAGAATTAATAAATCAAAACTTACCACAGGCATTACAAATAGTATGGCCACTCTCATCACGCCTCCAGAGTGGCGTAATCGTGGTGCCGCAGTTTTGGCATGCAATCACAACAGTGGCGTTCGAATTTTGTTGATTTTGTAAGGCATTTACATCGAGAGGAACTGGTTCCGGTTTTGTGCTTTCACTTCGACTTTGGCAGCTCTGTCGCTTTTGGGTCCCGCCAAGGTTGGCACTCTTGGAAACACGATTGTTGTAAGCCGGGCATCCATTGCAGCCCTCCGCACCACCGGTTCCATTACAACGGCCACCGCCAGGGCATGTTCCTCCAGGAGTTTGGTCGGCAGATACATATGTCGAGTTCGACGCAGTTTTTGATGCTGCAGATGTGGAGGGTTTGGGTGCTGCAGCTTGAGGAGGATCCGCGGGCACGACATTCGGCGGTCGCTTGAGACTAGTTGGGCGAGACGCATTCCTGGCTTTCAGATAAAGCCCACAGGCATTGCAGATTGTAGCACCTTGGGGTGATCTTCTCCACAAGGGTGTTCGAGTAGTTCCGCAGTTACTACAATGAGATGAGCTACGGGACGATGATGGAGATGGGGACATCAACACTCACCTGCAAACTTGACCTTGGCTACCACCATTAGCAGGAGGCGGGCTCGCTTTCGGGCCAATATCTGCCACAGGGCTTTGTTGCTTTGACATGATGCCTGGTGTTGGGCTTGTCTTGGAACCAGGTGGACTTCCACTCAATCTCTGGCGATGGTCGTGGTTTTCTGTGCCAGTAGGAAGTCTAGTTCGTTCTTGAGAAGTGGGAGCGAGACAATCGTCGGGTTTTGATGACATTGGCCTTGTTGGTAACGCAGTGCGAACTGAGCCTGTCTCACGCTGCTGGCTGTACAGCGCCGCTGTTTGGGTTTCTTGGCTCATGCCCGTAGACAAGGCTGGAATTGTTGACAATATCAAGATGACGACAGTTTGGGCGAATAAAGTAAGTGAACCGATATGGTTATGGTTGAAGTATTGCTAATAGTTATAGATCGGAGACCGTACGATGCATTGGCGTTGATGTAGAAATCGAACTAAGGCAGAGGTCGGTTTGGTCGTCGTACAAATCGACGATGAGTAAGATGAGATTCGGATTTGTTAGAGAAACGGAAGGCCTTTACACGAGTCGTGATCGGCTGCGGCGGATTGGCAATGGTTTCGACCCGGCGGAGGAAAGAGGCGAATCCGGAGAGAAGCCGGAGCCGGGTTCCACGACTCTCACAGTATGAGTTCGCGGATGCCGACAGTAATCCAAGAGCCTAGGTGCCTAATAATAAACCTGGCCTGCAGTGAAACGATATGTATCTTCAAGGAGATGGCTGGCTGGTGGGCAGACAAGTCGATTAAGTCGCCAGGGTACGAAAGGACGTAAATGTTGCTGTATGCTCGTAGGCAGGTGACCTAGCAAAACAGAGCCAATCGAAAGTTAAATTGAGTTGATCGCACGCCGCACGGGAAGCCAGAGATTGGTCAGTCGACAGATGTCAAATAGTGACGCGACAGTAACCAGATACTTGGGACCAGCGCAAGGCCCAGAATAAGACCAAAAAAGAAGGTCGGAGCAGATGAGGAGCGCGAGGGGTGGAGGAGAAGAGACGACAAGGGTTGGGTCCGCAAGAGAGTATCAAGAGATGGAAAGGATAAGTGGCGTAAGGAAGGGAATAGTTAATCAGGGCAAAAGACACCTCAACAGAGTTGATCAGCCAAAAGGCAAAAGGCGGACACAGGGGCGATCAACCTGTGACCACGCAATGACAGATGTTGAGAAGACAACAAAAGGCAAGGCGGCGCGAAGCGAAGCGCAACAGGACAAGCCCCCGTCTCGTTTCTGGTATTCAAGGTGTGCTTGGCGAATAGCAGGGGACGTCTTTGTCAATGAACTGGACGGCACCACCAGGCCGGGACAGTGACAGTGGCAGTGGCAGTGACAAAGACAGTGAAACCAAAAGACCGGGGTCTGGCTGACTTGAGTTTGTGTACTGGTAGATCGATAATGGAGATGTAGTGAGACGGCAGATGGCGGTGGAGGGAAGACGGTGACCCCGGGAAAAGGAGATCCGAATTGGCAGGCGCAGGGCAAGGAAGGTAGAGAAAGGTTGAGGTGAGTGTGAATTGAGAACAGCAGTACGAAATAAGGTGATCGATGTCAGGCAATCTCGAACCAATGGGGCTGGGGCTTAATCTTGGATAGACTACAACTCAACTGGGCTGTACCGATCAGATTGTTTAGCATTAGTTATGGTGGATTGGAGACTGGCTGTCGGGTCTCGGGAGTTGCGTTGCATTGCATGCATGGCCTGAATAGGTAGGCACGAAATAGAAATGGAAATGGGCCGGCCGACTTTTGTTTTCTCTTCTGCCCCTCAAGGGCGGGACAACTACACTACCTGAATCCGTATTCACCTGAAGAGAACTGGCCAAAGCCAACCCAGGAGTGACGTGCGAAGCAAGGCAAAGGAGAGCATCAAAAGAGACACATGATGTGATTTCACAGGGAGAAGACCCTAGTGTGGAACAGCGTCCGGTAAGTGCCTCTCTGTCTACCGTGTAATCTAAGACCTGGGGGATGCTCTAGACATTCACCTCGTTCTAGCTCCTCTCTTAGCCTCAACCAAGATGCCGTTTCCGAAAGTATAGATATTTCACCATCAACCAGCTATCAAACTCGTCCCTTGTTAGAAGACGTGAGTAAATTTCGGTCAAGTCTTTCCTCTTGTCACTTCTTACATCCTGCTCAATGGATATCCGGAACACACACAAAAAAGACCCTCCTCAACCTACGTGTCGTCACAGTGGAGGTAGCAAACGCAGGCCCTTGAATTAAGACGTTCTAGCATGGCCCCCCTCTGTCAACGCTGCTCGGTCGCCCCTGAAATGCGTCCGATTACATTATCATTCACATGATTGGCCCAACTAATACGGAGAAATTCCTTCGAGTTGCTTGGCGCCATTCGGCTTTCTCGCAGGGGGGTGTCGCCCAGACCGACTACAACGATCATAATGGCACTAAGTTAGCGTCTGAGATCGGACCCTCTTATTTCCTTCTTTTCTTCTCATCTTATCAGCCGAGGCTTGTACTTCGTTATCTTTCTTATCTTATCTATCACGCGTTTCAACGCGAAACGAGTCGAGATTATCAATCAGTGGTAACTTAGCTCCAAGCCGAAGTCCGAAGTGGGCGCAATTCAGGAAACGCAATTGCCGTCGTTGGGAGGTCAATTCCGACCTTCACGTCACACGACTCAATACCACATCGGTATTTTCAATACCACCAGACACTACCGACCATCTCAATCACTCCATTTTTACCATGGTATCCGAGTTTGGGAGCTCTCCTAAGAGGGAGCCCACGCCAACTCTCCCTTTATCCTCCATCCCTCAGAAGCGCTCTCTCGAAGAGGGCCGTCACAGTCCTATCGTGCCCTCGCCATTGAACCCCGAGGTCAAACCTTCCGACTCTCTAGCCCCCGAAGATGCCTCGCAAGCAGCGCGATCGAAGTCGGTGCGCACCAAGAAAGATACACTAAAGAAACGTGAATCCAAAGGTGCCGACAGCGCTCGTGCGACTCCAGATCCGAAACCAAAAACAACAAAGCAGCAAAAGAAACAAAGCGAGTCAAGTCCATTCCGCTATAAGCTCGCGCCTCCCAAATTGTCTGATTTCGACCCTCCTCGTGGCCCTGTCATGACCACGCATCATGAGATCACAACACATGATGGTCAGACCGTTGAATTCTTTGAGACGTCAGACCAGTAAGTCAATTCCAACATTAACAACAGGTTTTGCTTGACTAACATACCAAGTGTCTCCAATAAGAAAAGCTTCCGATACACCCACTGTATCGCCGACCCCCTCTTCCCTTCGACCATCTACTATCGAGGCACGGAACCAGAGCCATATGGCCCCCGCATGAGCTTCGAAGACTCGGCAGGGCATGTCTACTTTGACAAGACAGCCCGACAAGTCACAACCGACAAGGGATTTCGCATGGCGCGGGCAAACGTTGCTGTCAGAGAGGGTAGATGGTACTGGGAATGCAAAATCACTAAAGGAGTTCGGCCGCCCAAGGATGGCGAATCCAAACCAGAAGGCGGGCAACACGTGCGCATGGGCTGGGCGAGACGAGAGGCATCGCTTGATGCCCCAGTCGGGTTTGATGCATACAGCTATGGCCTCCGCGATGTTGCAGGCGAAAAGGTGCACATGTCACGACCTAAGGAGTTCTTTCCCGCAGGGGAGGGGATTCGAGAAGGCGATGTGATCGGTCTCGAGATCCAGCTGCCGTCAGAAAACTTACACCGCAAGATTATGACCGGGCACTATAATCCAGTAGTTGACCAAACAGATGATGAGCCTCTACCTACGGCTGAAGGGCGCAACATTGTCCGAGATCGTGTCCCCATTCGTTTCAAGGCACACACGTACTTCGAAAGGGTCGAATACCACCCTGTCAAGGAATTGGAAGATCTCATGAACCCGACGGGATTAGGTAGTGGTGTCTCAGAAGACCCCGGACCGAATCACCCATCTCCCAGTCTCCGCACTCTCCCCAACTCTTGCATCCGCGTATACAAGAACGGTGTTCTCGTAGGAACCCCTTTCGAAGACCTGCTAGGTTTCCTCCCACCAGCTTCTCGCCCTCAGGCACAGGTTGGTGGTCGCGACGGTCTCGATGATGGTATGCTCGGATACTACCCTGCGGTGAGTGTCTTCCGAGGAGGCGCCGTAGAGGTCAATTTCGGCCCCGACTTCTGGTATCCTCCTTCAGCCGATTCTGCTGCGGATGGTGGTCCCAATGCCGTCCGATCCGGTACTCAGCGCCTGAACGAGCTGCATCCTGTAAGCGAGCGCTACCACGATCAGATCGCAGAGGATATTGTCTACGATATTATTGACGAGGTTGACTTTTGGTCCCAAGACGGTGGCGGTGCGACAGATCGGCAAGGCGTGAACGATAAGAGCGAGGCTGTCGCCATGGCTCCCGGACGAGAAGAGATTAAGGAATTGGTACAAGACGACTGATGCGTTGGAAATGCTCTGATAGCGTCACTACCTACCCAAATAGGTTGAAGACAGGGCAAGCTTGAGAACGGACGTTTCTATAATATGATACCCACCCACTTTGAAAATGCAGAAATCATTTTTATTACTATTCAAACTTATTCAACAGTAGCGAGAACTGGGTATCGATCATGCCCAAAGGCCTCATTTTCATTTCATCAATTATCATAACCCGTACCATAAGCATTACATAATCATGTCAAAGCAGCTGTTAAAGGACGCCATATCCCATCTCAGCGGCGGACCGGCTCTAAGGGCGAGACGGGTTCGGATATGTAGGGGGCAGGTGACCGCATAGATAGGGGAGATACAGGATCTCCGAGAACCGCCCTGTCAGGATCGCGTCTTGCGGCTGCCTCCTCCGGTCCTGGAAGCATAGGGTCATCCGGAAGCTCCTCGATACGGCTACTGCCATCAATGGGAGTCTCCGAGGCAGACTTCTCACGTTCGAGTCGTACCTCACGACCTCTCTTGTGACAGTACCACAACACGAACATCAGTACTGTATAGAGTTAGCTGGTGAACAAACTTGCTGGGTGGCAGGACTTACAGAATAAAGCAACGCTCCAAATAACGTTGGTGCCGATGAAGGCAGGCCATCGCACCTTTAATGCGTTTACAATAGCCTTTAGCATACCGACGACAGCTCCGGGCTTCGTCACCAGATCCGTCAAATTGGATGGCTTGAGGAGATCAATAGCGGCATCCTTAATACCCTTCTCTGTGTTGGCCTTCAGACCTTGGCTCTCGGCCGCGGCTGCCAGCAACTCGGGCGCGAGAGACGATGTGAGCTTGTCAGGAAGCTGAGTCACTAGTTTCTTCAAAGAAGATGGCAGTTTTTCAAAGCCTCGATTGATAGCGCCATCACGGTCTTCGACAAGACCTGCAAGGTCGTCGTAAGCTGTCGGTACACCATTGGCAAGATCCTTGAAGACCTGCGTGAAGCGAGTCAACAGCTCGGAAGACTCGTTGGAGAGGGCTACGATCTTGTTGTTCTTGGCTTGAAGATTCAGCCGATCGAGAACGTTGCCAAGATCCTGCTCCTCACGCTCAGCTTCAGGTTTGGCGACATTGTCCTCTGGCTTGAGGCCGTCCTGCGGTTTCTTGTGTCGCGTGAACAGAGCGGTTAGGCGATTTGGTTGCTTTTCGACCTTCTTGTCCTTCTTGTCCTTCTTGTCCTTCTTGTCCTTCTTCTTGTCCTTCTTGTCGTGAGCCTCTTGAAGGGGCTTGATAGCCTCTAACTCACTCTCAGACGCAGAAGAGAGGTCGATCTGGGGAGTGTTAACTCGTGGGGGCAGTGGCGGAGCTGGACTGTCATCTTCGAGGATGCTCCGAAGCCAGGCTTCGTCGTCCCGGTCAAGAACGGGGCTCAGAGGAGGGGTATTGGAGCTTTGGCTGTGATGAGTGCTTCGCCGCCTGGGATGTTGACCAGGTCCTTGGTTTGCGCTATTGTTGAAGTCGGGTACACGGCCATGACTTGGATCGACAGAAGATCCAGCTTCGGTCTTTTTCGCAGCCTCTTCGGCGGCCGCAGCCTTCTGGGCCTTGTTCTTCTTGATCTTTTTGTACGTCAAGTATTCCAACATATTAAAGGTTGCTGTTCGGTAGAGGACCAAACTGTATGTGCGAAATAGGGATTAAGGTATTTAACTACAGTTGACCGAAACAAGAGGCCGCCCAGATTGAAAGAGCAGTGATGGCGAAATGTGTGTTGGCGCGCGCTTGTAATTCGTCTTTGTCTGGGTTGTCTTGTCTTGGGTGACGAACGATCTACGCCAGTCGACAAGGCACAGCCACATCACATGTGATGTCATGACAGCTGCCGAGCCCGATCCAACTAAAAGCTGGGTTCTCAGGTTCTGCAAAGGCAAAAAGCTGACAATATCATTATACAATATAAAATTCCTGTCCCTTACATTACTTTGAATGAACTTTTGTTATTTGTTATTATTTCTCTTGCGTTGATCTAACAAGTTGAAAGCCTGGGGCTGACCTTGTCTTTAATTCACCCCCACGTTCAACATTCTTGGGGCTCAATTGATGATCGACACTCAACTGCCGTCGGAGATGCGAATCCGAAAATTATCGGCTGCATCCTTCTAGAGACAATGTGTGTGGGGATAAGACTTAATTCAACTTCATGTGAATTCATCTATCAATTCGGGGGTATCATATTACTTTGGAGAAGACGGGTCTTGTTGGAAATTGCACGATTCCATCAATCAGCATCTCCAGAATCTCCTTCATCCTCTGCTTCGTCTGCACCCCCCTCGTCCCGAATGACATCGTCAGCAAGGGTACTACGCCGCCAACCGCCGTCGTTCCTCCGTCGTCCTCGCTGAAAGGCATCGGTTGACGTTACCGCCCTTTCGCCTGTGTACTTGTTGCCTGTCCATTCGGTCGTGCATCGTGGGCATTTCTTGTCTCTCCTGGTTCGCCAGAAAGCCTCTTCGCAGATCTCATGTAGTCGGAAGTTGCAGTCCACCTCGGAGCATCTCAAGCCCATTGTAGCTATGTCCTTACATGCTTCGCAGAACCTGATGCGCTGCCAGTCTTGTGGTTCGAGATCGGGGTCGTTGTATGTTTCAACTAGCCAGGGTCGCAGTTCGAGCAGTGCTCGTGGTGACAGTGTATAAAAACCTTCTTGGCTTTTTTCGAACCATCCTCCCTCAACCAGGCTCGCAAGCGCAGTTTCAACTTCGCTATGCTTCAGCCCTTTGTCTGCAACTGTTTGCGTTTGTGTTTCCATGTCGATGTGGCTTTCACGTCGGTTTGGTCGAGCCAGTTTGATGGCCTGCATCTCCGTGATAGCCATGACTTCCATGCGCGGTGTATTGAACTTTTCAAACATAGCATCTAGGACTCTCTTAATAAATGCCAGCTCTTCGGGGCTGTACGTCGTGGCAAGCTGTGTTTGTGGATCGGAGGTAGTATTGACCAAAGCCCATATTCGTCTCTTTGTTACTTGGTGAACAGTGGTACGAATTTCGTAATCAAACATTGACGCCGCTTCGGAAACTTTATCGATGGCCTCATGAAAATGCTCTTCGGTGATTTGATCTCTCCGTATTTCGTCCTCGTCTTCTGCTTGGCGCCCGGCGTTGAAGATTGCGGCAAGGATAGGTCGAGCTTCTTCGAATGTGATTGACCCCCGAGCCAGAATAGCTTGGAGAAAGGCCCTATCACCGTTACTGAAAACGTTCACACTCATTGTGTTTGAAATATGTTCTGCTTGCGCTCAGAAGCGCCAGGATAATCGGATGGGCTCAATATAAAAACAGTGGTTGACGTAGAGGAAACAGATGGAGACGCGTTGGTCGCGTATCTAGGGTCCACCTGTTAATTGAATGCAAGGGTGTGGCTGTGGTGGCGGCATAGAGCTATGAACATGCGAATGATTCAACTTGTCTATAGACACCTGTGTAAAGTTATTTCTTGACCATTAGTTACAGTTTATTTTCAATGCAGCAGTAAATGATACTTAATGCCTTTTACTCCTTTTACACTTGTTTGCTACATTTATACGTCTCGTTACTTTGTAGGTAAGCAAGGTCATATGTTTTTGCTCCCAATCGACTCAACGACAGTCACCCTCCACCTTCCACCAACCTTGAAGTCTTCGCCTAGATGTCAAACACATGCTGAAGTTGAAAGCGAGCAGTTGTTAGAAGAGTTCACTAACTTTTGATCTTGAAGCCTTAAACAAAAAGTGATCACAAACTTTATCATACGGTCTAGGGTAGCCATACAAGGATGCTGACTCATCTCATCTGCCAATGAATTGCACTCCTGTCTTGAGCTTCAAAGAGTACCTGCTAAGCTACAACATCCCCTTACATCGCTCAAAACACATAACGCGTAGCCTTTCCCACATCTTTTCAAAACAATAAGAATTCTCGCGCAGGTTGTTGATTGCAAGCCCCGCGCAACACCAAAGAAGGAGGACGTATCAAAGTCACTAGTTTATGCAAAGAGCGGCCTGAATGAATGAGCCTTTCATCAAAGATTGCGACTCACCAATAGCCCGTCTCCCCACAACTGCACACGGGTTAGACAACTGCTCGTCGCGGACCAGAAACTGGCAAATTGGACCTGTTGAATCAATTCCAGAAAGCAGATAAGACAACTACTTGTGGCTGGCCTCACAAAACCCGCAGGAGACCTTAATACTTTTTTTGCCTGGTACGAACAATATCGACAACCATTTTGGATAGTTTACATCTCAGAAGGAGAAAATGGCAATGAACGTAACGGAATTGAAGGAGTTTGATGTCATTCGTGTGGCTAGAAGCGATGGTTCAGATACTGGACCCGGCTACTGGCCTGTCACGACATCAATTGCGACGACTACGACAAAAAAGACAAAAGATGCAGCAGCTGCTGAGAAGGCACCAAGGACCAAGCCTCAAATGGTTCGACTCGCTGAAGATGATCCAAGGTTCACCGAGTGGAAAGTCAAACTGGGTATTCTTCTCAAACAAGAGCTGTGTCCGAATCCTGACGGTAAGTCGACTCTTCCGGGACAATCTATCTCAACTTATATCTGACTGATCCAGAGGGAAACCCGTGGCTGGTGAATTTCCCTCGAGGATACTGGCTCTACGAAAAGTCGAAGCATCTATGGGTTTCTGGGTACCCAATCAAGGTCAAGCTTTTCAAGAGTCCGCAGGAGTTCGCTGTCCATTTGATATGGCTGCTTTCGACGTCCATGGACTATCGGGATTGTTGCTGTGCGCACTGCAATGCTGCCAACATAATCAAGGGAGGCAGTGCTTCGGATGAAGGTCTGATCATCACCCACGAACCTTCCAAGAACGACAAGATGCCACCTAGAGTAACACCTGTTCCTCTACCTCCAATGCCTGGACAGACATCGCAGAAGCCCGGCACTGTTCCTGGCAATATTGTGCCTCGTTTGGCATCCACACAATCTACGCCGGCTGCTACGGCGCAAAACTCTCCAGCGCCTACGCCGGTATCTGCTGCTGCAACTACTGTGCAACACGTTCGACAACCCCCTCAGACCCGACCTCAGGAACAGGTCATTCAGCCGCCACCGCAATTACAACAACAACTACAACCAGCGCCACAACCCCAACAGCAACCGTCGCAGATACAGCAGCAGGTACAGCACCAACCACAAATACAACAGCAGCAGCAGATCCAACAACAATCTCCCAATCTCGCTCAAGTACCACCCCAACCCCAGCCTATACAATGGGCCCTCAAATCGGCCATCTTGTTCCGATCTGGAGAGCTCGTATGGTATCAAAACGGCAATACGTGGCGTCTTGGAGTTATCGCGTCTTCTTCCAATGGCCAACACGAAATCATGCCAATTGGACATGGCATCGTTCAACAAAACAACGTGACAAAGGCTGATGGGGACATGCGGCCCTTTTATGCATTCACAGTACCGCCAGTCACCTTGCCTGAATTGAAAGACAAGAACTATGACGGTGTTCCATGGGAATCGCTATTCCAGAGTTCAGTAGACGGGAATCGACGCGAGGTGCTTGCACTTGACGCTTCGAAGATGGCGGCTGTCAAGATTGATTATTCATACTCGCTTTGGTCCAAACTCACCGAAGATACGAAGATCAAGACTGTTACTTACTATGGTTGTTTTTTTGGAGCTGAGCGGGTCGAGATTGGTGATGCAATGCGGCTTAAATCGCTACCGGCCGAATTCAACGTCCCGGCCGAGACAGGCGTTCTGGGTCTACGGATCATCTTCACTACTAAAGAAGCCCCTGATGCTGTCTTCTTCCGTGGCCACATCTACCAACTCGTGTCCGAAGATCACCCCAATATTGTCCGGGATGAACAACTTCCCCTTGCGCTGCGCAGCGAGAGCCAGTGGCGTCGTTCGGTCGGGGCGCATCGATGGTGTTATGCAATGGTCAGAGAGAACATCACGTTCAGGGAGCAGTCGATTAGAGGTCGATTCTACCCAACTCATCGTCTCATGCCAATTCTTAACCCGGCTGAATTCCAGAGCTCGGTTGCGCAGCGCCGAGTCGATGACCAGTACGCCCATCTTAACAACCGTATGGATGGCGTGGGGAGATATCTTGGTCGGAAGATCAGCCGAATTGACACCCTTGGAGCTTCGGTGATCCATACAGCTAGGATTAGCCTGGAGCCCTTCATTAAGGAAGGGGACCAACCGGTTGAATAGTGCTGCGTATGTGCCGCGCATTCGCTGTACCTAGGAAATCACATGTGCCGAGGAAGCAAGTAGTACGGGGTAGTTACCAGTTCAGCATACAGAGTACAGAGTACCACTAGGAACATTCAATAGAGATATCCACAATGATCGGCAGTAATAACACTATCGGTGATTATTCAATTTCTAGATCCATGACCACCGCAAAGACAAACAACGAAGAACCTTCCACTGTCCCCTGTATGGTGCTTCCGGGATACGCATACGCCTCATCACCCCCTCTCTTGTCCTCCCGACATCCCGGAACTACCAGCGTCTCCTCACATCACAACCACCCTTCGTTTGCTGTGCCTGTGCAACACACACCGCTACACAAAAGGCATCGGACCACGACACAATGCCTGCCAATCCCCCCAAACACAAGTACAACTTGCTCGCCCACTGTGGTAGTACGATCAACCGCATAAAGTAGAACGGGGGTTAGTAACAAGAGTGGTCTTGCGGCCGGGTAGGCGCATGTAAATGTGCATGGGTTTGCTTCTGAGTGTATTTCACGTCAAGCGTTTGCTACATAATTGGACAAACCAGCAGAAAACCCGATTACTGTCTGATTCAATGTGCGGAGATGGAAGCAACTCAGTCGATCCAACTTCTAACAAAACACCATTGCCCCCTCAGACCACTTGTACCCTAAAGTCAATGGTCCCCTTAATCTAAAGTATGGATGTACATGATGACGCCATGTGTGGCGTGATCTAAAGCAGGAATGAAGTGGAATTGTTTGGGTTTGGAGCGGAGTTTTAACGTAGGACCGGCTTTTATAGTCAGGGTTAATTGTAGGCCATAATGCAAAAATAGACACGCATGTTCAAGTTCATTATGTGAGTGTTGCGTCTCGCGTTGTGTAAATAAAGAAGGATTGGCATCTTTTTCATTGATATAATACGAGTGAAACACTCGCAAATAGGACCCAAGAACTTGAGTTAACCAAGAGAATGAAAAGAACAACGCTTCCTCGCTGCCGCCAGAATACATCGACTTTGTGGCCTATACATTGTGGTATCCATCCTCGTAGAGCCACGGTCCACAAAGGGAATGCGTATTTGGTTAACAAGACACAATTCTCCCCTCAACACCTTTCTAGAAATCAACCGCACCTCCTCCAACCCTGTACATCACCCCACTCTCCTGAATCATAAAACTCTTTGTTCGTAAATGCATATAAATGACTGATGGCTGAGAATGCAAAATCATGGAGTACGCTTGAAAGATCCAGATCGTGATGTCGTATGCGTCGGCTGATATGAAACTGCCACCTCTATCTCGTGAAAAACCAAGAGGGCTCGTGTCGGATGTTATTGTGTCCCGTAGCCAAGAATGGATGAACCATACAACATGTGACCGAGATATAAGTAAATCGACTGCTGGCGGGATACAATGGCGGGCGATCTTTTGGCGCATGCAAAATAGGTGATAAATCTCCTAGCAATCGTCCCTCGCTCGCTTCGGAATGTCGTCGTATGTGTTGTTGTGTGTATGTGTATGAAATGATAGGAAAATGACCCCCCACTCTTCACCCCCTGACGCCCGTTAAAGAGAGCATCTGTTCCCTTATGCCGGCTATGTCACCTTTAAACTCTCCAGTCGTGCCTGTAAACTCTTCAGTACCTCTGGGTCTGGTTCAGGTTCGACTTTGCGAGGTTTAACACGAGGCGATTCGTCTGTTTTCTCCGAGCCGCACTTTGTGCACGGTATTCCGTTTTCGGCACCAGTTGGGAATATTGTCTTGCATTCCTTGCATTGGTAGTGTGGTACACTGTTAGGACCGAATTCATCTCCGGGATAACCGTACGGGTACTTGTCCTTCTTGGGCCTGGCAATTTGTTAGTTGGGAGGCTCATGTGCATATTCGTGGGGCAACTTACGGGTCTCGAGGGCAGTCGGTGCAGCGAACGTGGCCGCACTTCGCACATGTCTTGTTGCCGGAGATGAAGAGAGTCGAGCATCCGTGGCAGGTTCTTCGCACACGCTGGCGAGGCTTCTTGTGAACCAGGTCCTGGCCACCGGTCTTGCTAGGTCGGGTAAGGACGATCTTCTTCTCATCAAAAGCGTAAGAGTAGTCGGGAATAATGGGAGCGTTCTCCTTGTTGGCCTTGATGATGGCGGCACGTCGTTCACGGCTGGCAATGATTTCGGCCTCGCTTCGCTTGGGAGGGTAGCGGGTGCACTTGGTGCAACGGGCATGTTGGCAGCTAGGGCACTCCTTGGCGGAAGAAAAGGTCGTGTCGCACTTGTGACAGGTTCGTCGTACGCGCATACGGATCGGCTTGTCAATGCGGAGAACGGTGTCATCGGGAGATCCAGTCTGGAGTTCGGAAACGTTGATATCAAGTCCGTAACGCTCGCTGAGCTTCTTGGCACGCTCCTCAATCAGTTGACTCCTTGTCAACTTGGAAACGCCTTCCAAGCCTTCATATTTGGCCTTGGCGTCGGTTTTCTTGACCTCAGGCACAGGAGCTTGGCTGTGAGTTGGTTAGTAACCATGTATATAAAGTTTGAATTGGTGAAGTCCAGAGAGATATGAATCCAACGACTATCTTCTCTGATCTGTCAACAACGGTTTTGCAGGTAAACATACCTAGTCTTGGGAGTCTCTTCTGCTTTAGCTGGGGCAGCTGGCTGAGAGGTACCGAGAGTCGACTGGCGCTTAGACGACATTGAAGAACTCTCCCTCTTGAGGAAGGTCTTGGTGCGATTAAGAAGCTTGCTGAAACCCTTTTCCTTCTTCTCTTCTCGGGGCGAAGAAGGCCCGGCTTGTGATGGAGAGCTCATCTTGATCGATTGGTTGGTAGGTCCTCGTTAATTGTTGATGATGGGAGGTAATTGAGTTGTAAATAGGTAGTTTATCAGTTCCTCTCGATATTATTTTCGATCAAGAGGATAATATTCACAGGATGAGATGAATGACTAGGCTGTGTTTGTGATGTTGCTGGTAGTGTCTCTGCTACAACCGGGAGGACCGAAAGTAGTGATGTCGAATGACAAGTAGATAGCGACAGTCCCTTTGGAGGAAGGTCGAGCTAATTAGTATCGTGAAAATGGTCCATATATATCGAGTCCAGAGTTTATAGGGGTCTCATGACGCAGTGGATCTGCGATGAGAAACACGAATGGTTGGATCAGTTTTAATGAATTTAAAAGGGGACGGGACGGGAACGTAGTGGTAGGAAGAAAGAAGAGGGAGAGAGTTGGTCGAAAGATGGATGATGGGCGAGGGCGGGCGAACTATACTTAGTCTGGCGGTTGTTAACTGGGACAGGATGGGGTGGATGGCGCTACAGTACACTACAGTGCACATTGAGCCAGCCTGGTGGTAGTAGTGGACCCCGCCGACCCAACTTAGGTACTAACCTACTTAGCGGCCCGGCGCTACAATGCTGCAGAAAGATGGCCAGCGAATAGAAGGCATGCCCAGGACTGCAAGGACCCAATCACCCGTACGAGTTTGCTACAAGGAACATGGAACCCCCGTACGGGAACAGGTGTCTGGGGGAGGGTAGAGATACGGAGTCGAGATAGCGAGATGGGAGCGACAGTGAGTGACGGCGACAGTAACAGTGACAGCAACATCAGCGACGGAAAACGATAGCAGCTCAAGCCAGGGCAAGGTGCGAAAGCTGTTGGTCGTGGGATATTTTACGAGGCAAGGTACCTGGATCTTAAAATGGATTCCACTACGTAAAGTGTTTGTCCGTCCATTCTTGGTCGACACACCTACCCTTAGTCTAGTAGGTTGGATGGAACATCTCAGAAAGGGACCCGACACTGCGGTGCGGGAGGGGGGCTTCTGTCCTGCACCCATTGGGTGAATGGCATAATCAGAAGGAGTCGGCCGCTGAACATCGGCAGCCCAGGGTTTAGTAAAAGGACGAACTAGAAAGACTTGACCCTTTCAGGAGGCAGTCCAAGACACGACGCGACATGCCATGCCACGCATCTAGACGGGAAGGGAAAGGTGCGATATATTCTAGGTAGGTCCTTTTGCATTTGCCCATTGCTTTTCTTCTGTTGCCGTCAGAGGCAGAGGAACCCACGTCCTGGACTGGCTTCTGGCTGGCTGGCATGGGGTGTACGATGGTGTGCGGCCACGATGCCCACAGGGGATCTAACCTGAATCACACCCCTGTCGACATCGCAGCAGAGCACAGTGTCGGTCCAAACGAGGTTCAACCTCCGTGGTATTTCCCTATTCCAACTGCTTGGTACCATGCTTTGGCTAGTGGGTGCCCTGTAGCTGCTGCTGCTACTGTAGCCGTGCCGTTCGTGGCCGGGCCTCTGATGCAGCCAAACCAACAACAACTGGTGGCAATACCATTACCATGCCATGCAATGAAAAACCAAGTAACCAAAAACTGTCATGTTGCGGCACTGTGGCTGCGGTAGTATTTGGCGGTCACCAGCTGCCGCATTGAGAAGTTGAAGTTGTTGGCCCGACTGTCAACCTGCCAGTAAAACAGTCTTGTAGCCTCTTGCATTGCGTTGTGTTGCGTTGCGTCGCACATGGCGATACGATACAGCATATACTGCTCCATTATTGAACAAAGTCGGTATAGAATGGACTATCATCAGGCAATTGTTGCAACATTTCAAGTCGCAAAATATAAATTCCCTGCCATTGAACGAAATGGGATGGGACAGCTCACCAACCACGTTATTCCCACGCGCCCGTTGCTCTTAGACTTCATCTTTGAGGATGGTGGCGGCGCCTGGCTGAATATTTACTTTTAATCAAACATGAGTTTATTCTGACACGGCACTTGGTCAATGGATAGACGCTGTGAAACGCAAAGGCAGACGCAAAGGCAAACCATGATCTAGGCTCAAAGTTTAAGCCTCATGCAGACAGCCCGTGTCACAGCATTCCATTTCATTGCGCCTGATATTAAAAACCGTTTTCCCATTGACCGATAAAATCAGCTTCCGAGGACCTGGGTTGAGAAGCAGTCCTGGATTCTAATTTCAGAGACTGAGTCTACGCACTGGCCCGTGCAAGTGGTCAATCTGCGGAGCAAACCTTTAATTGCACAAATGCAATTAGCCTTGAGAGCCCTGGAAACAAAACACAACTCATGAACACAAGAATAGGTATCCACTAAAGAGTCATTGAACTGGCTGATTGGCCAACAACCCTGGTCCGGAGCGGTCCCGAACAACAGGAACCCAAGTTGCAGTTGCCTATAGGTCCATCTCCGACATTCTGCCGTCCCTTGAACTTGGTAAGTGGAACGTGGAACGTGGAACGTGGAAAGCTGGCGGACCCCCGACACACCAAGGAAGGAAGGGAAGGGAAGCTCCAGTTCGTGACAGGGCAGGAGACAGGCCTGGCAGGCACCCGACATGCCGACTGACCTCAATCAGATCATTCAAGACACCCCGCTCTTGCTCTTGCTCTTGCTCCTGTGCCCTGTGCCCTGGCATCTGAGTCCCTTCATCCCTGCAGTAAAAAACACCATTAGCCATTCTCAGGGATAACAACACTTGACTGTTTTGCGGGCATTTATTGAGCTTATCACCAGCCTTCCGCAACGTCGTATTACGATGTGTCACTTTTCATTACGGTGCGTTCATCGACGACTTGACCTCGGCTCGCTTACCAGCACATTGACAGCTCACAATTAGTTAACAATCTCCGGGAGTTCATCTTTATTACTTCAGCCAATGGTTGTCTCACCGGTGCCAATTCGACGTTGTTAGAGTCGAGGCCCTGGAATATTAGGTATTTTCTCAAAGACAGAGGACAACACAATGTTTTGGAGTCCATGCTTTGCCAGTTGAAAGTCCAGACTCCGCCTCATCTTCCCTTTTTTTACACCCAGGCTCGACGCGTTCAACCCAAACTGGGGTTGACATGGACGGACCAACTTCTCCTCGTTCCATCGGTCCATCATTCCACTCTTCAAACACCTCAAGCTCCCAACCATGCGTGGGGACTAATACTACAACGGTATTCCGAGTGGTCCCAAAACTTACTGAAAGAAGAACTGCTTTAATCAATCCCGACCAAAAGCTCTTGCTGATAATAACCCAAATAACCCTGCCAGGAAATTCTTAACCTAACTACCTACTGAAACCCGCTCCGGGCTGCTGGGCCACGTCGAGAGTTTGCACTGTCCTGCAACACATGACAAGGATACTTTTGGCCATGTTCTTTTTTCGTTCGATTTGTTAATCACAGACGGTTAGGCACAGACGCTGCCAGCATCGACATACACATGGCCATCTCGAATGCAAGGGTCCCAGGCAGTTGGGCTCTAACTTCTCACCACATTCTCGGTATTCTCATTTACCGCCAGTTCCCTTCAAAATCTCAAAGACAGCAATGACGACAGCGTTCATGGCTTTGTACCTGGGTTATGAATCATTCGAAATAAAAACAAAACATCCCATCAGCGAAATTCGTCATGTCGGACAAGCGCTTAAACCGGAATATGAGACACATGTTTGATCTACCCGCGTCCAGAGGCAAACTGAATGAAATCCAGAATCGAACCGACGGCATGATGTGTATCTGCGCTGACTCGCTGTGAACAAAAAAAAACACAAAACAGCGCATTCATTAAGTGCCTGGTCCCGAATTTCAAGCTTTCAATGGCTGCTATCCACCTGCCATCAATCCGGGAAACAGGAACCCTCCGCCAGTGCATATCCGCCGTAGCCACCACTAGTTAGCTATGGCTTGATGCGACATTTCAGCAACTGAAGTGGCCCACCGAGTTCCACGGACCAGTGCCCTATTCGAAACAAGTAAGCACAAATTAACTTCGCAGTCAAGTTGATGAAGTAGATTGTCCTTCACGAGCTCTGTTCTGCCGAGCCCTTCTGTTGGCCTTTGTATCACAAGCGCTATCCTCCATGGATGCTCCTCCGTTGTACAGCATGAGTTGCCTGCAACCCAACGCCATGAGCTGGGCTGGTATTGTGTCTGGCACATCAATCTTTCATCAAGTAGAGAGATAGTATACCCGCTCTGTCGCTGTGCCAGTTGTGCCTGTGCCAACCTGGTGGATCGTCCCGCCCGTCACTGTTTCCCTTGGCTGATTGGAGCTTGGACGGGGAAATGAATTTTAGTCTAAAACAATTGTGAAGCGCATTGGATACTCGGTCAGTTTATGTCGGTTGGAGTGGAGGAATCTGACGGGAACTTGGAATGTTCTGAGCTAACTTGAAGGAAAAGTCTGGATAACTTCCGCGTACCGTTCCAGCGGTAACAAACTGCCATACTGCAGGAAACTGGAGTTTCACTGATCTAAAGACACTCGATTGGTTTGGTGGACGATAAGGGGTCCGAGCCACGTACAACACAACTCGATCCTGGCAAGAAGCTAAATTAATTAAATGTTGACACTCAAGGGATGCGCACTGACAAGTGACAGCCGTTGATCTACATTTGATGCCTGAGTCATTCCCAAAGAATGATGATATCCAGCTGACCGGTTCCAGTGCCTGAGACACAATTGGTGTCAGCATTTGGACAGATTCCCGACGGCTTGGTCCATATGACCACGTCAACGTCAATGATGTCGAGCAGTTCAGACGTCTTGACCGCTTTGATGTCTCACCTGGATTTCATGCGCATCTGCGTGTCTCGTAGCTACAGAGTCTGGATCCGGTAAAGAGTGACATGGCTGGGAGGGCTTTGGCTGCAGCAAACGCCTCTCATCATTTGTCTTCGAGAACAATCCTCGCATTGGTTATGTCTGCGTCTTTTACGAAACAGAGTAAGCCCAGGTCTCTCCAAACCTGGCAGCATATCGTCGGTACATACACACAGGTGCAACACAGTGCAGCAACGGCACTGGAGATGTTCCCCTGGCGATTTGTTGGCAACGACGGCACGACCTCAACCGTCTTGGTACCGAGTAGTGGCAGAGGGAAGCGAAAAAAAAGGAAACTAAAAAAGAAGGACTCAACCCAATCGAGATACTGGGGCGGAATCCGGAAAACGATATCCTTCCCAGGCTTGGACCCTGGCTCGGCTATCAAATGTTTTCAGGCAGTCTGACAGGGTTAAAAACCGGGGCAGGCAATGAAATACCTACATATCTCTCAGGAATTAACTTTGGTCCCCACATGGCTTGCGGTCGATAGTTTCGCGTACCGTCCTCAGGGATTCAAGCGACTGAGCTACGAAAAAAACAACAGAAATGACAGGTTTTGACAAAGAATCGAGCAGTTACGCAGAACAGACCCTTGGGCATCTGGGGCAGTATTGGCCAAAAATCGCTTCGGCTCCGATGGCCTGAAACGTATTGTATAGGCACACAAGACGGTTCTGTTCGGAGACAACCCCATGAATGGCAGGACTGTTCGATACCTGCTAGGGATCAATATATTCTCGGATGTTGGAGTGTTGGTTTGCTCAGACAGCTAGTGGAATCATCAAGCTGTCTGCATTTTTCCTGTAGCCGAGATATACACACCTGGCTAACTGTCCGCAATGCAACGCAACGGGCGTCGGTTCAAGAGGCCGTCTCGTCGGGCCCATTACACTACAGCTGCAAGCTGCAACACTGTGCATCCCCGAGTCGAGGATGAGTTTTTAGCCACCTACGATCTGGTGACCCAATAGCTCATAGCCAACAATGCAGAGGGAGGGCTTCGTCATAAGGGCCAGGTTTAGGTTAGCAGTTCATGTTCATCCAAAGCAGACAGGGGTATGTGAGCAACCTCAACTGCGTCTCTGTGGCGAGCAGCAAAGGTGCCATGGCTGGTCTGCACTTGCCCGCAACCGACACAAACACTGAGACGTGGGCGAGTCAGTATCGTTGAATCAAGCAGACGTTCTATCGGTTCAAAATTGGAGCCTTAACTATTCATCAGTGGCGTTGCGGCCCTTCCCGTCCCGCGGATCCGCTTCCCGCCACCAATTTGATCACTTAGTTCAGAACACCGTTCCTATCTACATAGTAACGTTGGAGTTGAAGAATCTGAACTCGATACATATCCGTGCCATCTGGGTAGAACCTAGCATTCACAATCGGAGCCTACCATCTCGTTCCGTAATGAGCTAGTTGCAATGTCCTGCAATCTTTTCTCTACCAAGTATGCAATACCGACCCCGCGAGCAAGGGTCGTGCCCGCCGGAAACCAGCCGGACAGTCCGTGGTTTTTATTCCGAGTAACATCCCGAGGGTGATTAGCAATATCATCTATTTCTCTGCTGCGACTGGTGTATTTACCGTTCCGAGAACTTTGAGGCCCCAGTCTGCCCTGTGGAATAAAGAAAGCTCTTTGACATCAAGCGTCAGGGGATTTGAACCGTGAAAATTGGGCCGTTGAAATCTCATTATCTCGCAGGTCCCTCATGCGACCCGTGCAGCGGACAGTTCATCCGAGTTGCAGTCTGGCAGTTGAATTACAACGTTACACTTTCCTTGCAGAGAACTCTTGCCCTTTCTCCATATCAAACTCCATGATATGAGCCAACCTCGCTTCCTCACGGGCTCGGGAGAGCTTGCGACGTGCATGTGAACACGCTTCATGTTCTGATACCTACTTGGAACCCGGTAGGCGTGAAGTGGAAGTGAACCCACTGGCGTCAATACACGGGCGTCACGTCCTGTACGGATGCCCAGCTTTGCATCGTTGCAAGTGCCGCAAGTGCCGTAGCTAACGTATGTGGGCGAATCCCCTCGTTACCAGTATGTATGATAACCCACTATCTATTGGCCAGTGTTACGATTCATCTCGTAACAGTCAAAGTGGGATCTTTAAACTTTAATACTGTGCAAGCGCGAAGCAAGTACTTTGAGTAGTAAGATTGGCGTTTCTCAGAGTTCTCTTAGATGAGAACTAGTAAGAACTCTATTAGTGTAGATGAATATCAAGCTAGGAAGCCCATCCGACAGCTAGGATCAAGCGAAGCATGTTGGTCCGTGGGGGTTATGAGTAGGGATATCGTGCTTTCGACCCTATTTCGAGACACAAGAAGTTGGACTGTGCAAAGAGATTGTACCCCTGACGCGGTGAACGTATGAGTAACGAACGATACCTAGTTGACGAGTGAGCATGATTCCTGTCTTGTTAAGTGCCTGGCACTACATTCTGAACACAGACACACTGTGCCAGGCAACTGGGTAACACCCCACAGCAGACCCAGATCCCAATACGTTAATAAATAGGCTGGCGTGAAGGAGAGAAATGTTGGGAGAAAAATAAATTATATAAAATACTTTGCAAGTACCAATGGGACTTGATGCATCAGACCTTAAAACCAAGGACTGAATCTAGAATGAGAAACACACAGTGACGCATATGCTTTCTAAAATCACCATCTCTGCACACCTTTGCCTTTGCCTATGCCCTCAGTCTCGAGAGTCGGGAACTCCTCATACTGAAAGCTTAAATCTGCCTCAGTTGGGTACAAGCCCTGATCCTCCATGCTGAGCTTCAGGGCAAGTTCCAGGTCATAGTCCATGGGTTCAGCATAGCCCAAAGACTCCGCCTTGGAAGCACCTGGTGATACACTCCCCGAGGCCTTGGCCTTTTTGTTGACCTTGGGTTTGTATATTAGGGAAAACTCATAGTCACCCGAATCTACCGCCTGGGGTGATGGGCCGTTCTCGTTGACGCCTTCCATCAAGGACAATCGGATGGCTTGTTGAATTTGCTGTTCGTAGTCGTCCTCGACAGGCGCTCGGCCAATATTGTCAGTCGACGCAGAGGGCGGGGTTATCATGTCGGTGACGCTGGGCTCAGGAGTAACAGTATCAACAGTGGTCCCGCTGAATGTTGAGGCGGTGTCCAGACTTGCATCAGCGGCAGAGTCGCTAGTCCGACGAGTCTCCTCGAAGAGAAACGCCTCTTCAGAAACCATCTGTGCGTACCGCAAAGCCTCCTCCTCAGTCAAATCCCCAAGTGTACCGACACCAAAGCGATTGCGCAGACGGGTTTGCTCCCTGGCCTTTATTTCATTGTCGCGTTGAATCTCAGCTTCCTCGGCAGCGATGAATCCAGTAACCTTGCCGTCTTGGCGACGACTGGCCAAACGCCCATGTACGTCAGTGTGTCTGAGCCGACGCTTGCGTCCTGAGGCATGACTGGCAGAGCTGTATGCCCAGTACCTCAAAAACGCGCCGAAAGAAACAACACCTCGAAGGACAGTAGGGTCGGGATCGAGATAGATTGCGCCGACTGCTGAATAAGTCGATTCATCGAGGGCGGGGTTCATTGTCATCATATGTCGGGGCACTCTACCATTAGACCTCGCATTGAGTGTACGGACAGGATCCAATGTCGACGCGAGGGGATCCCATGCTTGAACAAGACCATCGTTTCCACCATGGACAAGATACATGGCCGAGAGAGCCACGCAGGACACTTCAGGAGATTCGGTCTGAATTTGTCGCACAGGGTTGATCTCGACGGCCTTGGTATCCTCACGAGCATTCCAGACAAGTACGGCGCCATCATCTGTTCCGGTAGCAAACAACCGGGAACGGCGGCCTGGAATTTCGTCCTCAGTTTCGTGGAGAGGATCTTCGCCAAGCGTCAAAACTGCTGTATTAGAACAGTCTATCGAGACACTGGTAATAACAGCATGGCTTTGGCCTTTCAATGACATCGAGCAACTCTTCCATTCATGAAAATGAGACACGAAATCTGATGACGAAAGCGAAGCAGGAGAAACAGAGCCTGACGCCGTCTCCTCTAGAACCTCCAATGCTTCTGTATCCGTAGCACCAAAGAGTGATGCTTGCTTTGCTATTGAAGGGGCAGGAGGGGTAGGTACCAATATGACAGAAGATGATTGAGCGTCTTGAGGTACTAGAGACCGAGTATAACGCTCAATGTGTGCAGGGCGATCCTCGGCAAGACCACAGTCAAGTACAAAGATATTCTCGCCCGCACCATGGCCATCGTCGTTGGCAAAATCGACTTCCAGCTTACGCTGCATGTCCCATCCTTCACAGGCTCTTCGAAAGTGCGCAGGCTTGTGGCGAAGAAATTTCTCAATCTCTCGTGCCTCAGCAGCCATTTGGCTCTTACTCAAATTCATAGAGTCGGAAGGTGACCGCGGCGAGTATGCGCCCTTGATGGCATTCTTGTCCAATTCGTCTGGCCGTGCAACACGTCGAGTAGAGTCCAAGAGATGCCAGCAGACTGATCGCCCAGCAAACCAAGCATTCTTGGTGGCGTCCTCGCTCTTGTCTTGGTTTTGTGTGGTCGGTACCTCGGTCAGATAATAAACCTCGCCCAAGGCGTTGAGGGCGACGGCCCATATCCTCCCTGTAGACTTGCGTTTCTGACTGTAGTTATCGTCAACCTTGAAAGAGATGATTGGCACACCAGGACTGAGAACCCAGCGAGCAGTGACATCCCCAGACTCGTAACGCTGAGGACCATTGTCGCCTCCTATCGCATATGAAGTGACAACACCGAGAGTAGAACCAGTCAGCATGCCGACCATTGACTGTGTGTTGGTAGGCACGTTTGCTGACTTGGCTAGCCACACACTACAGATAGCCTCGGACATTTCCGGGATCTTGGGGATATCGGGATATGTATCAACGACACCAGAAACCCCGCCGAGGTATCGCCCACGGATTTCGCTAACAGGGCGGTAGTATGGACGACCTCCTGGGAAACCCTCACCTGCAAGCACGCCGTATGGCTGACTAACGTCGAGAACGTTGGGAGTAGCCGCAGGACCGTCTCCCAAGCCGAAGGGCACAAGGTTGGGAAATACCTCGTCAAGCTGCATTGCATTGAAAGGATCAACAAATCCCCATTTCTCGACCCTTCCGTTGGTAGGATCACTGACAGATGCTACTCCGAGGTCGGCAGCACCATGGATCGCTTTTGGCGGCTTTTTGCCGTTTGTAAAGACAGCATGGACGTTCGTTACAGCCCATGGCAGCTTGGAGTTGTACGTCAAGACAGCACTGGTTTTCTTCCCGCTGCGAACAGATGCGCCAATACCGCCTGATGCAACAGAGGCACCTGGTTTACCGCGAGCCAGACATCTAACCAAGCGCGTGCGAAGAAGGTATTCCTTTCTCCAGGATGCCAGCGGCGTGAGACGAGTAAAGTATCGAGACTCGGACTGGATCAAATCGGGCGAAGTATCAGACCAGATATCCACTTGATTCTTGACCTCGAGTGCTTCGTGCCCAGGAAAGAATCGCAGGAAGGCCATGCGCCAGGCGTGAGAACTGGTGATAAGGGCATAAAAGCGTTTCGAAACAAGAGCGATAGCGGCATGAGAATCGGAATGCAGATGCGAAAAGATATGCGTCAGGATCTCTGCAGACGAAGCAAGTTAGAAAAAAGTGTAAAGTTATCACTGGCGATTGCATGACGCACCATTCGGAAATTCTTCGAGCAGGACTCCGCCAGCAGGTGTATCAAAACGCTTGATAACCTTGAAACCCAGTGCTTTCTTTGGAGTAGGCGGAGTCATTGCATTCTCATATTCGGAGATGCGCTGGCCTGGAGCAGAAGGTTGAGCAGACGAGTGATGTCTTAGGCTCAGTCGACGTAGCTCCTCATCGAGTAAGTCGGCATCGACGTCATGGCTCGAGTCTTGATGGAGCGCTGGTGCAGAGCCAGTGTCAGCGCCACTTGAGTCTCCGGAATAGACTCGGCGGAGGCCGCTCGGGACATGGTGAAGGGGGCCATGCTGGGAAGATGAGGTTTCAAAGGGGTTGTCTCGTTGAATCAAAGGTTTTGTATGCTCGAGAGACTCTTGTTGCATATAGCTGAAGGGTTGGAACTCGGGGGAGAAGGTTGTTGACCGTGCACAAGGTGTCTGCACAGTCTAGGGCGCCGGGGCGGAGAAGTTTGGAAGATTGCGAGGGTCGGTTATGCGCTGTTGGGCTGTATCGCTGCGAAGGTGAGGAAGAAGTCGGAGAAAAGGTGGTGATGGTTCCAGGATGGAGTTTGTCGTTTTTGCCGCGCGCCGTGTCGAGGTTCCGAAATTCCACTTTGCCGATAATGAGCCGGCGCGAGATATTGTCAAGGTGTTGATGATGGGCCAATAGATAATCACAATAGGGCATCGTGTTAAGGGATTGGATCTTAATGATGAACTATTTAGGTAGATAATACATTTCTTCGTTGCCTGTCCGTAACGTCAATGTTGAATCCAATCGTGCTGTGAGTCATCAAGGTAATCATCATGATGGAGCCACTTCCACTTTGCCTCCCGTCCATAGACTAAACTCTCTGTACGTTCATTGAAGTCAAGGTTATCAGTGTCAGAGAGTGGCGTTTGTTAAAAAATATTACACTAACTAACTAGCAGATTAGAGAGTCAGATTATAGTTGATCTTCCTTACAGAGACAGAAGGTGGACGATTGTTTTGAGTGATGCATCATAGTACTCACTCAAAGTACCTATGACAGAATTAACTTTGCCTCGACTCGTTATTCAACTGCAAGACTCATTAAACAGGGATGGATGTAGGGATGTCAAGGGAGCGGACCAACCAACAATCATAACCAGCCAATCAAATGCTCATTTGTCGAGTTACTGTAAGACATACTGTCGATTGGACATGTGTGTTCCCCACGATCCTGAATAGGAAACCCGTTGTAAAGGCGCAAATAATAAAAAGACGTTGGAAGTCACAAACGTTGGCTTTGAATGTGTAGGTAGTTCCATCTCTGTGATGACAAGATATTCGACAGGTATTGGAGCAGTTGAATCCTGAAATCAAAACAGATCTTAGGCCATTCATATCAACATAGATACATACATACATGCATGCAAGCCTAATAGCCTTCTTTGTTCTGCCCTCAACTTAAAATGCTCCCGCTTGTTCTAATTATTTTCATTGTCGCATTTCAAGTCCACTGTGCGTATACTCCGTTTCCTACGCATGCTCGTCTGTCTCTATCTCTTGCAATCCAATAACTGTCATGATAAACCAACAACATCTCTCCTACATGAGCTCCTGATATACAAAAACATTCAAGTTGGTGTCATTAAACCATAATCCAAACGCCCGCCGCTATGCATAATCCAGTCATTCCCATCGTTAACCCAGATCTCAGAAAAGCTGCACCACTGTCATTATCATCCTTGCTATCCACCTTGGCGTTGTTATTACTGGTCCCAGTAGCTGCAGGCAACATCGCAGAACCTGTCGCTTTTGCTTCAATGGTAGTAACAATCGAAACACCAAAGGGGTATCTGATTGTTAATGTGCCGATGATGAAACCCTGGGGTCCAATTGTGATAGTCTCGCCTCCAGCCTCCTTTGTGGTGCTCTTAGCACCTGGACCAGCTGTGAAAATCGTCTCGTCAACGATTATGTACGAAGGATTGACCTTAGTAATCGTCGCTCCACCAACGATTTGATGTTTTGTATCTCCAGCTCCAGCCTCAGGACCCCCAAGAGTCGTGCCATCAACGACGACATCTGCAGGCCCAATTGTAACAACATCGTCGTCGATCGTCTCAGTAATACCCGGGATGCTCGGCCCATAAGTCAGTGTCGTCGAGCGGAAGACGAAGACAGATTGCCCAACCGCAGTAACAATCTCGCCACCTTCTATGATCATGTCTGTCTGAGGAGCACCTACCCCATGGTACTTGAGGGTTTCACCATCTACCACGATTCTATCAGGCGCAATAAAAATGTCCCGCTCATTAACCAAGGTATTCGAGCACTGTGTGGGAATCTCTAGTCTCATAGTTGTGCCCATGAGAGGAATTTTGACCGTAGTACCACCGACTGAAGCCTCTGTTCCCGAAACAGTGACAGGCACCCTTCCAAGTATTGCACTGGTAGGGCTGACAACAGAGACCACAGTTCCAGCAGGTCGTGGCTTCTTGATTGTTGCCCCTTCGCCAGCGACTTCTGTTGGACGGATTGTAAATGTCCCATGGTCAACCGTGACGGTTTCAGTCTGATCCGCCTTGAGACTTGAGAAAGTCTCATCATTGACGATAACTTCCTGGTCCCTCGCTGTCACCACAAATGTCTTGGTCTGTACGGCGATAGGGATATATTTGGGCTCAGAATTGGGGCCAAGACCAGAGTCGGAATTGGAGTTCACGCCAGAACCGGGATCAGAATCAGACCGTGAACTATACTCTGGATCGGAGTTATTGTTAGGACCAGAATTGGATCCAGAACTGGATCCAGAACCAGGCCTATGATCAGACTCAGATCCAGCATCAGGACTGGAACCGGAACCAGAACCAGAACCAGACCCAGGCTCAATACCAGGCTGCGGATTATGTTGGGGTTGGCCATGTGATTGACCTCCTGACGTAGGCTGTGGCTGGGAAACAGCCTTACCGTGATCCTTCGAGGACTGTACTAGATTTGGGCGCAGGTCTTTGGTAGGCACAGGCTCTTTCTTGTGACTCATAGGTAACTTGCCTCCCTTTGTCGGCATGTCGAAGCGTGGAGGCGATATTGTAGTAAAGACAACGGCCGGGTTCTTGTCCGTGGTTATAAATGTGACTGTTGGCCGTATGGACGTGAACCCTGTAATCTCAGGGGCGGGAACAAGTGTAGGGTTTGAAAAATCGGGGATTTTGTCTGTAGAGCAAATTTCACCTGTCATGCATTTTTTCGGAGGCTCTTTAGGAGATAGTGAGGTTGAAGAGGGTGGCGGTCCGCCAACATTGCTGGATAGTGTTGGGCCAACAGGCCCTGTTTGGCAAAAATTGGGAGTAGTGATTGTTGGGTAGGGAGGCGTGTATTCGCTGATATTCCCGAAGAAGGTCACTGTTGAAGTATACACAATTGAATACTCAGTGACTGGCTCATCATCCTGCAAGGTCGTGCAAGGAATCGACGTTGGTGTTATCACTGTCAATGTCCCTGACGTCCAAGGTCCAGGAGTATGCGTGCCGTTCCCTACTCTTGAGTTGGAAGAGAAAGAGGGTATCCATGCGCACGGGGTTTTAGAACCTGGACCACAGGTTTGAGATTGGGTGTTGATGTTGTTGGGTGCTGACGTGGGTAAGGGGTGGGCGAAGCCCTGATGTGGCCTCCTCTGTATTGAGGCGTGGATTGTATCTTGTGTCTCGGCTAAGATGGTATCTTTATCGCGATCCCAATCGGACGAAGAAGTCAAAGCAATGCCATTAGTTCGGGTGGTAAACCCGGAAACCACTTGTGAGAAGGACAAGGACTCGAGGGGTTGTTGAGTTGACAGAGTAACTCCAGCAATTATAGATGAATTGGTCAAGTCAGGATCCAGCTGTTCAGCTGTTAATGATAGCACCGTCCTAGTAGGAGGATACTGCGCCAATGACGAAGTTGTTGAATCGTTACCCAGTTCTGTGGTAGTTAAAGGTAGCTCAACTGCTTCACTCCAAGAATTAGAGACTGCTTCTAATGTGACTACCTCTAAGCTTTCGACAGAAGAAGTTTGGCTTGAAAGAGAGGTAGAATCGTCTTCTTGTAAAGACGTAGTAATTTGAGGGGGTTGTATCGACGGCGACAAGCGAGTGGTACTGCCATCTGGGGCGGTCGCGATCGCAGTGTCATTACGAGGAAAGCGCCTCGGGCTCTGTTGGCCAGAGTCGACTAGAGGTGGAACTCTTTAGCATTGTCCTTTTTTATCTTCCATCTTTACAAATACACGATAGACTCAACGCAGAAAACTTACATCGAGGCAAAGCAATCCCAACAGTGGACGGAACGAATGTTGCTACTGAGAGCAGTGCAGTGACTTGCACCACTCTCATGATGTCTGTCTATATCAGCACTATGGTGTGGATATTGATATATCTTTCGCCTAGGACGTTTTATCGATTGTCTGGCCGTTCGCCATTCGAATCTAAATATTAAGCAAACCGGTTTGAACAGGCTGCTAAACGAATGATTCGACCGTGCCTGAATTAGGCTCACATCGACTATCGACGATATTTGCACCACAGTGACCACACTAAGTCGTTCTTTTCAGTTAAGAAAGAAGGGAACCGATCACCAGACAAACTGAGAGGGGTTCGGAGGTTGGTTAATGAACTACAACCTCAACTATTCCCTAGCGTATAATGACAAGGGACTACGACTGCGCTGGCGCAAACGATCCAACCGGGTCCTGGCTTACTGGTCCATTTGGGGGGGCTGGCCGTCTACTGAAAAAGGTCCGACCCTGTGTTGTCTGTTTCATCCCCAGATCTGACTTTGGCCCTGTTCACTTTGGCTGCAGTAGGCTTGAATGGCTGAACGTCCTCCAGAATAGGAAGCCTTCAATGGATTCGCTGTATTGTAAAGCCTCGTGCGTACGATTGCATATTGTACTAGGGCCTAGAATCTCGTGGCCGATCCTTCGTCCTTTGCGAATACTACCCTGTGCTTATCTGCAATTGCTATTATCTTCTTCATCCTGGCCTACCAAGACTGCAGAATGACACCCTATTCATAGAGCAATCGATCTTCTTAACCGGACCGACACATTCTATGCAGTTTTGGGTCTATTCAGCGCCTTGGCTACGCAAGGTATCCGATGAACCGGGAGCGCGAACAATAGTTCCTGCAAAAGTTTATTCCGAGTACTACCGTCTCGCCGGTATCTCACCTTCCGGTTATAGTCAGTGGGACAGTTTCCAAGACAGGCAGGCCAATATTTAAGTACCTGGTAACATTTGAAGTCGGGAACAATGAAGCACCCAAGGTGATTTTTCAAACAGCCTGCGGTTTAATTATTGAACCGGGCGGCAAGTGCAGAGAATGAAGGCATGAACGACGTGAATCATCACTACCTCTGCCAGGGTTGAGTAGTGTACCACAATACGGGGACAAGAATTATTGATCCCGGCAAGTTACGTTGTGCATTAAAATTGCAATTTACTTAAAAGACTACTGACAACAGCCTGTGACCTCACTCTGGATCTTGTATTTCAATCGTCTGATCTTGAGCGGATCAGATCCTCTGTACGACCGGCACACATCCTATACATGTTGGCTGCGGTATTGATCAACACTCAATACTGAGTGTAAGGGTCTCACTTGCTGTACGACAGCATGCAGCCACCAGTTGGCGGCGCCAGGGTTTATGAGGCTTTCCTGGTCCCAGTATATAGTACGGTACGTGCATATACTTTTTCATGCTGGACGAATTGCACCACGTATCCTTGACATGGGCCAACAGGCACACGCGGATTGTTTCCAGAATCATAGCCTTCAAATCTCCACAGTCTGTTTCTGTTTGACAATGGCAGGAGTCCTTGGACAACAAAATTGAATAGTGGCAGCATATCAGGCTGTTGAAACCATGGCACCAGTTGCATTCTTGGCTAGGCGATCCCTAACCGAAAGTCTCTGGGCTTACCCCTTGCGGCATTTCGGTTCAACATGACAGTTTAGAGTCGAGAGATTTCCCGAACGATAAGCTTACAAGCTGCGACTAGTACCTAATTCCATGTGTAGTCTTGAGTCCGGCCTACCGCACCTATAGCTGTCTACCTAGTCAACACTTACTAGGTAGGGACAAAGTCTAGTATCCACGTTCCCCGCCACAGATTCGAGGCCTTGGGCCGTCCTAGAAGGAGCCAAAGCTATGTAACTCTACCGATTGTGGCTTACCCTTCAGCAAGGGGTTAATCCTCGAAGCGGCACATGCCAGTACTCGTTGTCGCCCCCGGACCATCTACTCTAGAAACAAAGTTCTTGCTTTTGTTTATTACCATTTCCTCCAAATTACATCACGATCAAGAACGACAGCACTGCAGCACACCTTCCAGCGCGGCTTAGAAGAACAGTTGCCGCAAGAGATTGGCCTACTATCGCATGGTTTTTGCTTCAAGTGTATCTGTATACTGACTGGCACCTGTTCAATCCTGGATCAACGCCCTGTACTCTTGGCGTGGAGAAGGATCCGACGTCGAATGCGCCGCATTGCGGTCGCCAGGACTTTGCCGGCTCAATTAGTTCTTGATTTATTCGTTCAAGACCGGGAATGAATCTTATCGTGAGAGCTCAATCTCGCGTCCGTCAGTTGGCTTCGAGATGTGGTCAACAATCCTCGGCTCTTCATTGCTGTTCGCGCATCTCATACGAGCCCGAGCCCGCGAACCAGAACCTGTTCTGTTGCCCACCGGCGACTGGTAGGTCACTATAACCTGGTCCTACAACCAATTCTAACCCGAATGATAGGACTGGTGCCGATGGCAACTGGTCGACGATATCCTTCTACCTTGGTTCAAACTCACAGCATGTCGATGTTCTGGTGAGCACGGCTCTTTCGGAATTTTGGGCTGTTGGTCCTGGAGGATGTTTACCCAGTATGTGCATACTCTTGTCTTTCCAGGGATTGTTCAACAACTATCAATGTTAAACAAGCTCATTGTATACCGATCCCATGTTCTAATCACTAACTTTACGCTAAGAGGAACCTCACTGTAGTGCTGCTCGAGGAGGTATCTACGATGCTGAAGACTCCAGTGATTGGACTTCATTAGGTACTTGGCAGCTTGGCCTAAGCTATCTTGGTTATGGCGGTAATGGCGACTACGGCCGTGATCTCATCAATACGCAAAATCCTCTAAGGAGCGAACCATTCACTATGGATGATGTGCTGATAGCGAGCGTCAACACGACCGACTACTTGCATGGCCTCTTCGGCCTGGGTATCACGCAGGGAAATTTCAACGGCACTGTGGCAGATTCACCTCTAACTCAAGCAGTCAGCCAATATGGATTAATTCCAAGTTACAGCTTCGGATATACGGCTGGAGCCCACTACAGTACGCGGCCTGCTAATAACCTCTCGTATCTTCTCACTAATTTGACTAGGAAACTCCCCTGCTTCATTAACCTTGGGAGGTGTCGTGAGTGCTAGGTTTGAGCCGCATGACAATGTTTTCACACTCCCCCAAGACGACAATATGGAACGCCCTTTAGTCCGTGGTATTGAAATTGCCCCCGCTGGGGATCAAGACGTACCTGATTCCTGGGAATCTGAACAGCTTCTGCTTTCACAGTGGAACTCGTCTTTCTACGCCATCATTGATAGTACTACCTCTTACCTATGGCTACCGGACGAGGTTTGCGATCAGTTTGCCCAAGCCCTTAACTTGACGTACAACAGTACCTTTGATCTTTATACCATCAGCAACGACCAATATCGCGAGTACTCTAAAGACGAATCCTTCGATCTCACCTTTGTTCTTTCTAGCTTCGACGATAACGACAACTTTGGCGATCCCTATGATGTATCGGGCATTGTGAATATTACTCTACCCCTGCGAGCATTTGTGGGTTTGCTACAGTATCCTTTTATGCCAGACGAGATCCAGTATGGCGATCCGGCGATCCCTTACTTCATGCTACGAAAGGCGCAAAACAGCACAACGTACATACTGGGACGTTCATTCTTGCAAGAGTCGTATTTGATCACGAAATATGACGAAGGCACTTTCTCAATTCATCAAGCTCTCTTCCCCGACGGACCAGTGACAGATTATAACCCATCCGCCATAGAGCAGTCCGCCAACAGCCCATATCCTCCACCGAAAGCACAAGATTCTGGAAAGGGACTTTCAGGTGCACAGACTGTGGGGATTGGCGTAGGGGTGGGATTGGGAACCTTTGTTGTTTGTGCAATAGCTCTCGTTACATGGCTGTATTGTCGACGTAGGCGGAAGGGCACTGCTGGAAGTAACAACGAATCAGCAGAGGACCAACGCCAATCTCTTGAAGACGCAGCCCGATCGCCCAAATCTCCTTTGCTATCGTTGTTTTCAAAAATATTTGGACGAAAGCAATCACCTCAACAAAGCCAAGGGGCCGATGATGACAAAGAAAAGGCAGTCGAAGCTCCCGATACCCAGATCCACGAGATGTCGGCTCCTTTACCACCAGTGGAACTCGAAGGAGACGATTGCATGTCATGGAACGATGACACCGAGCTAGGGACCGACAACTCCCACAGCCTGAGCGCATACGAGATAGCGAGACAGAAGCTGGACAGACAACTTCAGGGTCCCGTTCCCTCATACAGCCCACCCGCGAATGAAGCAGAGATACCCCCCGAGAAAGCGATATACCAACCGAACCCGGCGAACGGCCCACCGGCATCACTGAATTTATCCCCGTCTGCGTCCTTAAAAGTGTCCCCAGAAGGAGGATCTAACGGCAACTCGATGGTCTTGCCGTCTCCTATGACCCCAAGGTTCGACTCAAATGGTCGCCCTACCAATGCGGTGCCACCATCAGTAGCTACTATGCCTGTATCGCCAACTACTGACATCGTTTCGTCACCAAACTCACCACACTCTCCGCATTCCGACCATCACACCATCGACTCCATGACTATGGGCTCAGATAGGGAAGGTCAACTATCATCGAATCCCTCAATGAATCTACCGCAACAGCGATTGGTGCAGAGAACACCAATTGACCCGTCAAGGGTGGTGTTTCTGGGAGCACTACCCTCGGATGCTCGGTTTTCTCGCAATGCTGTGCCGCAAAGTACATCTGACGAGGATCACCAAGCCACCAGCGGCCTCTCACATAGTAACCACTCTTCCGATTCTTTAGGAAGTAACTTTACCGTGGACGAGGAAGGGCGGGGCGAAGAAGATCCGATAAGACGTCTAGGTTTAGGCACGAACGGTTCTTCTATAGGGGCTGCGATTGCGAATCCACAGCAAGGGCATTCGGCAGACCAGCCTGATACTCTACGTGGTTCGCAACGTATTAACCCGGGTGAAGATTTGGTTCATGTGCCACAGCTGGCCGAGAGACGATACAGCTGGGAGTAATGGGGTGCACTGCTCGAGAAAAGGGGACACTTGCTTGGTAGCCAAGTGAGTATTCAAAATATGACGACACATGATAGCATTTTGGCATGGTTAGTTGCTGTCTTTAGGCGTTTAGGACGGGCATCTGTTTAACATGCTGGGCTGACAGATGAGACGGTGGTTATATATTGTAACTTTTGCATGAGCGAGCGATTTGAATATTTGATGCATCATTTTTACTTCTCGAATTGGTCGTTCTGTTCGTCTATACCGTGGTTCCACCAAAAACAGGCTCACGCCTAAATCTCTCAAAGTAGCCTCTTTTCAAATTGCATTGTACATCTATGAGAACCAGTTTTAATTTGTCTACCATATCTCCTGCCACCATGTCAAACTAGCCAGCATCTTCTTGCGCTCATCTACGTCTTTGACATCCTCTGAGAAGGGCTCAAACACAGCCTTTTTGGCAGCATCAGCCATCTTAGTTGAGCCACCACAGACGCAAAATATTCCGTTATCAAATATTACTTCTTCGATCCTCTTTGCTTCCTCTAGTAGCCGATCTTGAACATAGATTTTATTTCGTTGGTCGCGTGAAAAGGCCAAGAACACATTGAGTTGCCCCTCGGCCACTAAAGCGTCGAGCTCTTGTTGGAAGAAATAATCGGCTTCGCGATTACGGTTTCCAAAGAAGAGATACATAGGACCTGGTGAAGGCTGCGTGAGGCGCTCATGAAGTAGGGCACGGATGGGGGCAAGGCCAGTGCCTGTAGCGATGGCCACAAGAGGCCGTTGGGCGTTCTGAGCTCCATGAATCGGCGAGAGTACGGGTTTGCGGGTGACTGTCAGTGTTGAATTCATAGGAATGTTGTCGAGGTAACGAGAACAGAGGCCTTCTCTAGGTTTGCGAAGGACAGTTCGGTACTTGACCAAGGCAACGAGGAGTTCGATTCGGGTCTTGTTCTCGTCTGTAGGGTGGTTTTGGTGAACCCCGCCATTGGCGATACTGAAGTCTCGACCACGGATGAGGGGGAATATGTCAAAGAGCCGCTTCGCTGGCAGCTTGACAGATGAGAATTCTTCAAGAACCTCGAGAATAGACCGCCTGGACCTTGTGGCGTAGTCAAAATATTCGTCTAGGTACTCGGCCATGGTGAATTCAAGCAAGCGCTCCTTGTGATCAGGGTTGGTAGAGAAGTAGGACATGTTTTTGAGAAACGATCTTCGAGGTATGGCGGTGAAGTCGATGTTATTCAAAAGCAACTCTCTCAATGTGCTCTTAGAGTCTGTGAAAAGGTTTGTGGGGAGAGATTCGCATTGGGAGAGGTCAAGAGGTTTATCAGCAACGTCTTCCCATTCCATAAGGGTGATGAGCCTCTGGACATCTTGGGGGAAGTTTTTGGGATAAATGGTAAGACAATCTCCAGGAACACAGGCCAGTTTGACGCCATCGCGGCGAGGGATATCGAATGAGATCAGACGAACATCTTGCCAATGCTTCTCCGGTGTAAGTCTGTCATTTCCCACCAATGTTGCTGTCCACCCGTCAGGGATGGGAAGTAGTGCGGAAGAGGGGATGTTCTCAAGTGACGGAGGGGTGTGGCCGTTAGTTTCCGTACTATTCTGAAGAGGGGTTTCGAGTGACCACTTGGGAGGAAGAATAACATCATCCGGGATAGGTTCGAGGCCAGAAGGCGGAGGATGATGCTCGAGGAAATGATTATAGAGTCGCCCCGTCCAGCGAACAAAACTCCCATCGAGGCTGTGACTTGTTAGGAGCTGAATTTTGGCTAGAGAAAAAGAACTCACCCATCTGGAAATTGCTCATCGGCTTCATAAGGATCGATGAAAGTTGTAGCACCAAGTTGGTCGAGACGCCTGTTTAACTTTCGAGCTGCCCAGTTAAATCTACTGGATATAAGCTTGTGTGAAGGGAAATGGGAACAGGTTCATCGAGACTGACTTTAAATAAGTGCTATCACCCAATCCAAATGTTGTGTAGTTAACCGAAGCCAAACAACCCGGTGGTAGTTTCTTGCGTAGTAGTCTTTTCCAGAAGAGCAATGAATTGTGAGGCATATCTCCCTGGCCGGTGGTTGATATGACAAATATCACAAATTTAGGCTGGAGAAGGGCATTCTGAAATGGACAGTCAGTAATAATAAGATATCGTGAGAATTGTATAACTTACTAGATCTACTGCGTCAAGTTCCTCCACGCGACTCTTGAAATGCAGCCTTTGACATATTCGCCCCAGCTCTTCAGCCATGTCCTGGGCATTGCCTGTCTCAGAGCCATAAAGGACAAGGACGCTCCTGTCCTGAACCGCCATGGTAAACGCCTAGAAGGAATATTGACAGTGCTACTATGGGGTAGGTTGGGTATGAGAAGTAAGTGTAGTCAAGGTCCGGTGTCGCAGGTTGAATCATGAAAGCCCGGTGGGTAGATTTGCGATTTGGTTAGCGTCGATTAGTGGATGGCCGATGGTGGGGTGAAGAATCTGCGCCTCACTTCAGTGCAGAATCTTATCAATCTGGGGATTTAATTATTTAATGAATCAGCGTTTATTGTTACAGTGCTAGTCTATAGTGTAGGGTGGGCAGAGCATACAAACGAACGATTTATTCGAAACCCATTACAGTTGCTCGAGTGTGGTCACATCGATTTATTGATTTACTTGGTGCTAAATACTTATTATCCATGTCTTTCTACATAGCATTAATATTGTTGAAATTGAGTTGCACAAGCTTAATCTGTTCTGCATTGGCAATCACATTAAATAATTATACTATGCTTTGCATTCCTCTTGTCCTGATATCTACATCACCTAATAGTCAAGTGGTGATATTATGTTGTAGTCTAAGCCGTAGGGATCAATCTAAAGGAGTTCCAAACGCATTGACAACGGGCGAGTTCTAGAAGAAGAAGCTGTGGAGTAATGATTTAAGCTGGACTTGGCTTTCGGGGACTTGTGTAATCGGAATCCTTATCCTAATCCTAATCCTAGCTCGCTACAGGCACGCAGCGCAGCATTGGATCCGAGCTACCGGGCATGGGCATGGCATGGCGGGCGTGTACCGTACAGAGTACCTATGAGTGTACGTGTAAGAATAGATAGCTCAGCCTTCGCGTTTACTTATTGGTGGGAGTCGTTAATGATCGGTGCTGCCCCTGGCCATTGGCTCCTCCATCTCAAAAGGGGCTCGCAAAGGGGAGAGTTGACCTTGTCAGGGGCCATTGTAAGATGTTGGACTTTTGGATTGTCTGGAGCTAGCAATCTCGGCCCTCTTGGCAACCGAGCAGTTGAAGTGTCAATTCATGCTTGGATCATCAACCTTTTAGAGACGTTCACTCCTGTCATTGACTTCGGGTTTCCTGCCAAAAGTCATGGCTTCGTATAGTTCGGCGTTGTCCCGCAAAACACTCGGATGGCTTGCACAAACGTGAACTATATTTCCAATTGAGACAGACACTCTTCACTATTACTAAAGTAAGCGTTTCAGATCAGGATGCTCCAACCTTGACTGTCTAGACTGTGACCGCCAGCCCACTGCTGGGGGAGACTTACCAGGGACCCCTGGGCATCTATCGAAATAGAACAATAAGTCACTCCTTGTAAACCTTGAGTATATATTCAGTATCTAGAAGTAAACATATACAAACAGTACAAAAAACGGAAAACGTTAAGATCATGATAATTGACATTCGCTTTCACAACCAAGATCAATTTACAAGTATAATCCTACCAGGTATTTCTGATCTTTTGTGAACCCCGAAGGGAGCTAGTATAGCCCAACGTACCTGCCTAAGGTAGTCCCACTGTTCTTCACCTCATCAGTATCAATAGAAGGACAATAGGAGCGGTCAGGCCAAAAAGGAATCGTCCAAATGCAACTTTGATTCACCGTTTATTGTTTCCTTTGCAAACCCCAGATTGAGGCTGTCCCTACCAATTCTATGACTTGAAACTTTGATGCTCGTGATATCTTTCAGGCCCCAACAAACGCAAACGTAAACCTGAATAGGCCTCTGTACTGGGCGCCTATTATAATCCAACAAAGTCTGTATCTATATGAATCTACAGCACCACTTTAAACTACACCGATACATATGTGCTCAAGTGACGCACTTGCTTGGCCCGCCCGCACACCCACACGTCAGGCCCTAATACGTACATGAACTGGCACAAATTCATGCATCGTTCAAGTCTGTAAAATCATCAAAAGGATTCCTCCTATCTTCTCTTGACTCCTGCCAAGACTACTCATCCGGACAACTTGAAGCCGCCACTTTCCTCATCACTAGGTACGTACGTATGTTCTCATTGCCTACCGACAGGCTCTAGAAACCGCTCCCCCAGCCGAAAGCAGTCATTCAGGTGTGAGGTGCCGGGATAAAGGACCACTCAGCGGGAAAGAACCCACAAAACTGAAGCTTTCTCTTAAGAGCTCTTAGGTACTGGATACCTCCTACAGAGTACAGAGCGCACGATACATTGGTAGCCTTGCTGCAGCGTGGAGTTCCTGCTACCAAGTGCATCGTGTTTCTGGTACCTTCCTTCGTGTCTTGTACCAGAGCTAAAGCCTCCCTCCGCTCATTGCGTTGCGCCTGCCGTCCTCCCCAGCCCTGGCCACTTTCCACTTTCCACAACTCCTCACCTGCCCACCCCCCTGACAACACACCCCTTCCTCCTTCCCTTCTGTGCCCCCCAAACCCAAAGGCGAGAAAAATATTTCATAATCCGCTATCTCTCTGATCACTTCTTCCTCCTTTCCCTTCTCCATCACAACATCAAACATCCGTGTCGCCGCGCAACGCCCCGTCGCCTGTCTAATCCCAACCTCGTTTCTAGGTCACGAAGCTACCCCGATCCAATCCCTCCTTTTTCCCCCACCGTTCAACCTCTTCCTGT
>LXHY01000092.1:0-92590 GCA_002093855.1 Fusarium praegraminearum
ACTATTAAGAGATATAATACTTTATAACCTATTTAGTAATAAATACCTTATAACTCTACTAATATAAACTAATACGGACTAGTTTATCCCTTAGGAACCTTCACCTATCATATAAAGGAAGAAGAAGAGACCTAGAAGGAAGAGATAAAGGAAGAAGAAGAGACCTAGAAGGAAGAGATAAAGCAAGGCAAAGGGAGGCTTTGCTTTACTTATGCCGACTTGGTCAGGATTAACTTATAGCACAGGATAAGGTCCCAATTGCAGACAACTATTACAGGATCTATTAATGTCTTAATAACTACAAGTCTACCCTTCCTCCTTAGTTCTTACTATAAAAGCTTTCGTGAGCAGTCTCATGTTTTACAGGACGGCTAACAAGTGGCCGCAACCCAGGAAGGGCGACAACCGTGATAGCAAGCGCCATCTCAACCATGCTGAGTGGGTCTGAAAGAAGATGTTAGTTGTCGGGTTGCTTTGCGAAGGCACGTTCCGGAAAGAGTTAACTTACAGACAAGGTTTTCTTGTCCAGTGCCGACCTTGAGGGTAATAAATCGAACCATTGTAGTACAGATCGTGAGAGCTCCAAGTACAAATGTAATCGTAACACCAGTGGAGGCCTTAAGAACGCCTTGAATGAGTAGGATAAGGGGAAGAGCGTAGACTGCGGAACAATTGTTAGCATGTGCAGATTTGTCGAAATATCCAGCATCACCTACCAGCAAAGTAGCAAGCCAGGTTCAGAGTGAAGTTGAGAATGAAGGGCTCAGGTGCATAAAAAACACTGCATGCTCCCTCTTCTTGAGACCACTGAACAGAAACATCCTTTCCGCAGAAAAAGGTATCGTCAAACAGAATGACAAGGTATGATATACAGACAAACGCAGTGATGCCGTATAGAGTCTTTCGCATGGCAGAACTAACACCATTGGAGGGGAGGAAGTACGCCCAATAGAAGGCCAACATACTCAGTTTGGGAAACCCCATTCCGAAATCGTAGAAGTAGTTCGATGCGAAAGAGATCTGGGCATCCATGTTAATTGCGCCCGTGTCGTGGTTGTGCCTTGGTCACCATACCTTTGAGAGCTTGACCGAGGTCTCGTATTCATCCAAGACGCCCATCTGGTACGTGAGTGTATCGCAGATAATGAGAGCTAGAGCATTGAAAGCTGAGACGACCAAAAGCCAATCTGAAGCATCGAGTTTCTGGCGAGCACGGAATAGGCGTGCGTAGATTCGGAGGCCGACGAAGAGGTACGATACTGCAAGAAGGATCCATTCCGAAATCCAGAGGGAAGTAAGTATAAACCAGAAACAGAAGGTCACTGTGAAGGAGCGAAAAGGCTTACCATGCAGTCCTTTCCATCAATAAAGAACGCCATCTTGAATGCTGACAGTTGTGTAAATCAGACAGTGAGAGGGGAAGAAGAGCTTGGAGAACTTCGTAGATTAAGTTTAAGCTTCAAAGAAATAACATTTTTTATCTGGACCCTTGCGGCGTTGGTCGACAGATGGAACAAAAGAAGAACCCACCTCGGTTGCGGGTGAAAAGCAAAACGGGCTATTAACAGCGCATTAATGTGACACAATGAAGGTCTTGAGAGGATGTGGCGTGACATTATCCGCTGCAGATGTGTGGCGCAGAGTCGAACCAGAGTGACTGACACCAATCAACAACGGTCGCACCAGAAAAAGCGAGAGGAAGAAATTAGTGGTTGTATCGGGTTTTGTGTGTCCATGGAGAGAGAACTGGGGTTATTCCCGGCTAGCATGGGAGACCCTGGACCAACAATGAGAATAAGGCGACACAATTGGCTTACGGCTTCTTGTCCGTTGGAACCGGTAAGCCGAGAATAAGCCCTGCCCAACATCCTGACACATAGTTGAGGGAGAGTAATCAATACGTTGCATGTGTTGAGTATGTATAACAATGCAGGAGAGAGGCAAAGCTTCATTTCTACACCAATGGCGAAATATGTATGGACACCTCGTGTCCGGAGATTATTCTTCTTTTAGGTCTCTGTGCCACTTTGGAAAAATAAGAATGTGCTGTTGCCGAATGAGCGAGAGACGCTTCACGAGATGAGAATAACTGCAACACACGACTGAAGGAAGAATCATCTAATACAAGACACATGATATACATTTTCAAGAAACATTAGCTGGAACTCTTTTATCTAGGTGATTTCCCGATCAACCGTTGTCTTGCGGTAAGTCCTTGCCGCCCTGCCTCTGACAGCCAACGGCAGGCATTATTCTGGAAATGCGTATCATTTCGTTCCCGACCCTGCTTGTCTCTCTGTCCCCAGCCAATCACCATCGTTCCGCTGGTGGTAAGTAACGCTTACGCGGGCCGACTTGTAGATCCCTTGGAGGTTCGTTAGCTCCACTTCACTTCCCGAGTCTTCCTCAGGGACGGCTGCCACGCGAGCAGTGGTCCCATAAGGTTCAGCATTATGGTCTCGGCCGCTAGACAGCTTGTTGAAATGGCTGGATGAGGTAACTGTCGCTGATTGCTTGTGATATCCAGAACCCGTTTGCGTCGTTCCCTGTTTTGTCGAGCGTAGACCGAAGCCGTGGAGGAGAGACTTCAGTGCTGGAAGAGATACCACGACAATCGCAGCCGCAAGCTCAGTCATTGACAATACATCTGGGTGTAACAAGTTAGTAATTTTGATCGCTATATAGGTACGCAATGGGGCAAGACTTACAAACATTTGTCCATGCATGAATTGTATCGATGGTGATAAATCTGCCAATACTTGCTCCCACTGTGATGATTCCCGACGCAAATATGGCAACGAGGCCGACCATGTAGCGCCGACTGAGTTGAAGGCCAAAAAGAAGAGGAAAAGGCAGAAGAAACACTACGCTCTGAAGTTAGCGTAGCATGATAGAGTCGGCGCAATGAGAATGTACCCAAGATGTCCGAAACAAGGTTCATTCCCCAGTCAATGCGAAACACCTTCTTCGATGCGAACGTGCTGCAATCCCCTTCTGGATCCCAGTTCACCGCGACGTTGGCACCGCACCAGAAGGTATCTATGAAACAAGTTGTTACCATGAACGTTCCGGTCAATGCAGTGCTGGCAAAGAGAGCCTTGCGCAGCAGTGGAAGTGTGTGTGGAATGAGCTTGAAGTAAAGTGCCAGCAGCGCCAGTTTCGGTAGATAGATTCCAGTATCATAGAAGTAGTTCCCAGCAAATGAGATCTTGGCCAAAGCGATCTGGTCTTCGATGCTTCGTGGTGGCGCTTCCGGATCGTATTCGTCCATTCCTCCCAAGTTGTATGAAGCTGTATCGGTTCCAAAGAGTGCGGCAGCATCGAGCCATGATGCAATGAGAAACCAGTCGCTGACGGTGAGGCTCTGACGTTGACGGACAGTTCGAAGAGTCAATCGGGCAAGAACCAAGAAGGATGCTACGCCGAAAAGCACGGCCTCGATGGGCTGCAATATTGTCAACGGTTAGCAAGCGAGCATGATCCAGGAAATGATTTGCAGTGTGGCTGAACTCACCACGACGGCCTCTTTGGCGACGCCAGGCATTGAGAGTAGGGAGTAAAGGACAAGAAGACAGCAATCCTCGCTATCTTTATTAACATAAGTGGTGTTGCTCACGAATCTCCTCCTAACGAAGATGGGGTTGGCGTCGATTAAATCCAGAAGCCCCGTCCACGTTGTCTGACATACATAAAGGCTGTGTGTGGCATGCCAAACGTCATGTAAAAAGGGATCGCCTCATATCAGCACACCTAAGCTTCGGCATACAGGTTAGGACGGATTTTACGGTCTCTTTTCGTATGGATGTTCCGCAAAAATAATCTCGGAGCGCACACACGCTCGTTCGGTTCCATGCCAACTCTGGACCTTTTGCAGTACAAGCACATGCATCCGTCTCAAAATGGTAGGAATCAGGGGTAAAATGTGCTTATGCTCGGCTCTTCAATCCTGCGGCGTTTTTCCAAGACTACAGTTGGTCCGTTTGAGTCCGTCTGCAAAACGGTAAAATGCAAGACACATGCAACGACTTGCTAAACTCACAAGTCAGCGACAAGGATTATGAAACTGTCTCCGGGTGAGAGTGGACTCCCCGAAACGGTATTGGTTAGCATGAAGGAAGAGGACGAAAGTTCCATACCACACATTTAATTTTCTTTTTCGGTCCTTTCAAGCATGTCAATGCGCCACCAAAGTCACCAACAACATGCGTTTATGGCACAGTTGCTGAAGTTTTTCCAGGATGTGCAAATTGCAACACTGAAAACACTGCAACAATATCAGGCTAATAGTAGTGCTAAACTCTTGAACAGCTGGTCGGAAGTGTCGGGGCGATTCCCGAAAGTGATCGCCGTGACTAAAATTAGTGGTAGGCAAATACCATGCACTACGAACCATCAAATGCACAATGCCAAGCAATGTTGAGCCGGTAACTGTAGATCAATTGGGGTAAAACGCAACCTCAGAATGCTAAAACGTTTTGCCGTTCCCAGGATGAGAAAATATTAGTAGTGCACTGCCCTGCCTTTAGACCACACTTCTTGGGTTGTTTATTTATGTACCCTAAAGCTCGGAGCATCTTCATTGAGACAGGTCTCAGGATCCTCGTTTGTCTCCATTAGGCTTAAACACTGACTGACTAATCATGCAGCGCCCACTGTACGTTCATATGACTACCTCTCTCAATATTAATCATGAAGAACGGTTGATTACTCGTGTGTTACTTCACCATACCAATCACAATTAGACTCAGCATTGAAAGGGTCAGACTTATGTTGCTGGGTGTTTCGTCAATATGTATCCAAGTTATCATGGGCCTTTTCGTTACAGTTCATATCTCTGATTGATAAGATAACTGTGCCGTCATATCATTCGCAGACAGGTCTGCCTACAACTTGAAGGCCTCATACTACAAGAACCGGTGCAAGGTGGGATTGAAGAGTCAGGCATTGATAGCATTTGACTGACAGACATTTGAGGTATTATGCGCGAGGCCATCAATGAAATCGTAGTGTATGCTGAATTCCATGACCATAGTTCTACACCATGGCTGGAGATATCAGTCGATTATGGCTATCCCATCCATTGAAGACAAGCCAAAATAACTTGTCTTGATCACTGGCATTTTAAAGATAACAGGAAGGGCGTAGTTGAGAAACTGTCCCAAGTTTATAGACGCACCCATATATTTATTAAGAACGACTTCCATCTTATCGAATGTATAGTCGGCGTTGGAGTTACTTGGCCGAATCGCCCCAATAAACATGGACAGTCTGGTCTGTTCAGCACTGTCGTATAATCCACAACTTCAGCAGGAGAGTATTTGGAGACGAGAGCAAGGGCGGCCTGGTAAGAGTAATTAGGTCAAGGGTGGAGTCTCTTCCTCCCCATAGTATCCATTTCCCAGACACGTTCGAGCGTGGAGTTATCGACCTCATTACAATGGATATGAAAGCACCACGCTATTGTCTTAAGAAAGGCGTCGTTAGTGCCTTCACACTACAATGTCGCAGCAGCCATGTACAGTGAGCCCCAGCTGATACATACCATATCCACTAACAAAGGTGAGTGACCATGATGTGAAGGTATCATCACGTCTTCATGCACAAGGAGGGTTGTGCATTATTATGTTGTACTTAATGACTGTGCAGCGTTCTCTCCCTGTGGTTGTATGTGACCATGCCACAGCTTGTGGGAAAGCCCCCAATACTAGTCTAGAGGTACTCAACGTCATGTTTGTCTTGAATAGTTACTGAAAAGCTGATTTTTGATGGTCGTCGGCAAGGATCATAACGTATATCTTCAGCCCAGGGTTATATGTAATGTGGCAAAGTTTTACAAGCACAGATCTCTAATAGAAAAACGGTGGAAAATGATAAACTGCAGAAGACTGAGCGATTCATTATTGACGAAAGTGATTAATGACCACACAAGCTATGTTACGCAGCGTGGTCTATCCAATTGTGCATTCCAAGAGCAGATAACACATGACTTTCTCTTATAATTCGTCCTGGATATTAGGTCTGTCTTGACTAGCTGAACTACTCTTGCTCAGAATCTTCTGGTGAGTATGATCTATCTCTGGTTTTGTAATTGGGTTTTGTTTTATTCGCTTAATAGTAAGGGTTGGCCCAGTTCTTTGTCGAACTTGCTCCAACTTACGAAACCAACATAGCTTTTCCAGTCACAGATTTACCTCTGGTTGCATAGATAGAGAGAGTTCAGTCCCAGCTACTGTACATATATAATTCCACAATGTAGTGTTTCAGAGCGTCATTGATGCTCAGTTCCACCCATGCTCTTACAAAGATAGCCTCGCTCTAATCTGAACTTGAGTTACTAATTGTATATTAAAACTTGCACACTTGCACTTCTTGGGTATTGATACTTGACTCCCATGTCCTTTCTGATTGACCCTAAGACACCCTCATTATTACAACGTGCAGTATGTATGCTAATAAGACAACTAGAGACTGTGATTATTGACTCTACAATAGATGGTCTCGCCCAACCCACAACTCCTGAAGATCAGCTCTGAAAGCAGCAGCAACAGGAAATGTCATTTCCACTGCTAAAAGACTCTGCATGATACTATCCTGCTGCCACTTCTGCCAAGACCGCGCCCCTGCAACACGCAACGGGAAAAGAACCAGCAACGGCGAGATCGGCGAATCGTCCAGGACCATGCTTGTTGCCGTGAGTATACTGTTGACGTACGTCTGTATCTCCTGTTCGCTCAAGGTGGGGGGCGCAATTCCTATGTCCTGCCAGCACGGCATCTCATAGTCAAACACTCCAGAGAGATAAATACTTGTAGCTGCAAAGTATGCCTGTGCTAGATGGAAAAAGCTCTTGGACGCTAAATCGATGTTTCCTCCCTCGGGATGTGTTGAAGATAACCTGGCTTCCCAGTCGACAAGAGCTTGTCTGAGGTGAAATCCCTCTGAAACGATGTCGTAGGAGTTATCCTGACTTGCTCCATGCTGGTCTGAGAGTTGGGTCTCTTGGGGGTACAGAAAATCACGTACCCTAGCTTTGGTTAGATGTGCGTTCCAGTGTAGCAGACAGTACTTACCTGACGCGAAGAGTCGCACATGAAACAATAATGCTGAGAAGTTCATTCAGATTATAATTGTCTTCTTGACTCCTACCCTGTAGGTCTCCAGCAAGGAGTCTCCAATCTGGACTTGCGAGAAACGTCGATTCATTGAATATGATGGCTCGGCAGGCTTCAAATGCTTGAATCTCGGCAAAAAATCGTTGGCCGGTAACTGACTGGCATGCTGTTGGGCCTGCAGCGACAAGAGCCTTGGAGGTGCCATGGACCAGGTGCTGTACCCATCCCGCTCCTGATGCATCATTCATAAGCTCAGAAATATGAGTCAGCAACAACTACAGAAGACATGCTCGACATGCGGCTTACCTCAAAAAGACCTAGAAGGTGTGTCGTCCATAAAACGCAATGAAGGGAACTAGGTTGTTGATCGAATTGGTCAAGGGTCTGTCGCAACCCTGTTACCGATTGCGAATAGTGGCTAACAGCTAAACTGTAAGCCTTAGTTGGATCAATTCCTTCGACTGCTTTCAATTTAACGGCTTGCATTGCCCCTACCGAAAGAACGGCATGATGGAGGAAACCATGTGGGACTTTGTCTTTCATCAAACTGATGACATCGGCTAACCCCTTTGTGTTGGGATTGACGACGTTGCGTTGAATAAATGCGTTGAAGTAGTGGGAGAGATAGTAGGCATAATTATTAGAGAGGCCGATGCCCAGTTGAGGAGACGTGCTTCCACAGGGTTTGGGGCGGGCTAAACGACTATCAGTCGTCCCGGCAGATTGTGCATAATCGATACGGATTTGCATTGACTTCTGTGCCTCGAACATGCAGCCGATCTGCTTCTTCTGGCAATTGTGACATGGGTATGATCCAGAACACTAAATGGCAAGATTAGACTACACAGGCAACGCGTCAAAACTGTCTGCACGAACCTTGAGATGACTTTTAGCGCATGACACGCATCTCGACCGTTTCTTGCGCCCATCAAATGGCCCGACTGGCATTTTCATGACTGTTTCGATTCGTATCGTGTGTCGTTTGTTGCGGTGTGATTGCCGACGGTTCAGTGAGGGAAAATAAACTGAATGTTGATTTATACTGAAAGTGGTATCGATTGAGCGAGACTGGTCTGTGCAGCTGCCATTCCCTTTCGGGATACAATTGAGCGACGCTACTGTCGTGTGGAGATTTCCAACCAATAACGACATCGATAATTGGACGAGCTGAACTCAATCTTGCTTCTAGCCTGTCACCTTGTTCATGGATAAGAGTCCATCCACAATTGACAGAAATTACATCGCCCGAACTTGACCCAATTGAGAATAGTCGTGGCAGATCTTCTAGAAGAACCATTGGAAATCATCAAGACAGACGACATGAGGCTGTGCTGCTGACGAATTGTTTCTGACGAGCTTGGACAGATCCATTCTGACTGTTGACCTTATCCATCCATTTGGCTATAAGTAAACCTTCGTCGCCTATGAAGAAGAGCCATACCATCATTTTGCACCCTCACACATCTGAACAGTCTCCCAATCCCAGTCAACACGAAGAATTTGACAGCCACTCTCATCGCCAACTTCAAGATGCACCTTTCTCTTACTTTCTTATCGCTATTAGGCATTGGAACTGCCATAACCCTTCCTGCACCCACTGGACCATATGGCGTTGCCCTCCGCTCTCAGGGCATGACCGACACACAACGGATCGATCCTTACGATCCTAAGAAGGGCCACAGACAAGTACTTGCCTCTATCTTTTGGCCCATTCAGTCAGCTGCCTGCTCTGAGAAAAGCGTTCCTTACATGCCGCCAGCCGTTGCCGAGTTCTATGGACAGCAGGCACAGAGCATGGGTCTCTCGAACGACACCTTTGCAGCCTTCCAGTATGCTGTCTGCAAAACTCCTGCTTCTCAAAAGGCGTGCGACAGCAAGAAGTCCTTTCCTCTTGCTGTCTTCTCACCTGGTGCTGGAAACTCTCGGCTACTTTACAGCAACATGGCCCGGTCACTTGCGAGTTACGGCAACATTGTGGTGCTCATAGACCACCCCTATGATGCTGATATCGTTGAATTTCCCAACGGACAAATTATCCGGAGCGGTAACATCCCTGAGACTACAAAGTCTCTTGTAGAGTTGACCAAGGTGAGAAGCTACCACATAATGTTTGAGTAAACATACTGACTTTTCTTCTTCCTTTCCTCCAGGTCAGAGCTTTGGATATATCTTTTGTGATTTCCAAGGTCTTGCAATCCTCTTTCCAGAGAAAGGTCTTCAAAGGTCTGCCTGGATCAGTAGATGCCAAGAAGGTGTTCGCTCTTGGCCATTCTCTCGGTGGTGCTAGCGCGGCTGTGGCATCTCTGTCAGATGTTAGAATTCGCGGAGGGGTGGATTTGGACGGTCAGATCTTTGAGCCTGCTCTTAGCAAAGGACTGGACAAACCATTCTTTCTCGTCGGCCGTCCGAACCACAGCGAGGAGGATACGACATGGAAGAGGTTCTACGCGAAGCTTCGAGGACCCAAGAAGGAGATCACAATCAAAGGAACTGTTCATGGGTCTTTCACTGATTACCCACAGTTGATCCAAGCCCTTCACCTTCCCCCATCAACTCAAAAGGCTCTGCAACAAGTCATTGGGGATATCGATGCTGGTTACCTCCAGAAGTTTCTCTCCGAGACTATTGTTCGTTTCATGGACATCTCTTTTGGCGGAAACGCCGATGCTTGATGATGTATCTCGAGTCGCTAGCAGCCAGCAATATCAATTGCTCGTCTATGCCTCTGGCAGTTTCATTTCTTGTCGAGTAGAACGGAACCATAGTACTAGTTTTAACTTATTGAGTTGTAATATAAATCATTGTCTGACACTACTCCAAAGCTTATCTAATTCTTTGACCCTACAACTATAGAACTGGTCTTAACAGCTTGAATATCCTGTGTTATAGCAGTGTTGATTTGCCATTGTTAGTTGTTTTCACAGCTTCCCATAGAAATGTGTACTGAAGGAACTCATTCCGTCTTTTGGACAGACTCGTGTGGAATGATGTTCATTGAGAGCTAATACATGGCCAGCCATGAACTGATCTTTCCGTTAAATCTGTACTAGGCCACTCATCTCCACTGTAAACTAGCATTGTTTATTCTCATCTATTCTTGAATTGTATGCCCAAGAGAAATCTCTCCTCCTAATAGGGTGGCTTTATATTTTGGAGCCCTAGTCCAAATCTTTGTTGCATTCATAGGTCTAACTTTAAGAATTGCTTTCTGCACGAAAACATTACCATTGTCGGTGCAGATATGCGGGTGCTTCTCCAATCTAGCATATGTAATCGCACCTTGAATTAAGGATGCAATTAACGTTTATCTTGGAAGCCCGTCAGCTATGCTCTGTGCCAGTGGACGAGATGGCTGATCACGGCAACCCCGTTCTTTTTAATTCTCTTACATTGGCTCCAAAGGGGAATATCCCAAACCTGAGGCATACGTTTCCAGTTCAATAACGGCTACGAAAGACGGTATTGCTTCTGCTGACGAGGCTGCCAAGTCTGGGATTGCTAACCCAAAAGCTGTGAAAGGTCATATCATTGACAAAAACGTTGTTCACGATTTATTGATAAGATGCGGTAGATGTGCAGCCATCAGTAGAGCACGACTTCGCTCTCGTGCAGGAGGACTATTGGTGGCGCCGCCTATCAGATTACCCTAAACACTGAATTCAGATATCGTAGCTTCAGTGGCACGAACCACATAAGCAATGCAGAACATGACTCTGAAAGATATCTACAGAGACGCTATAGTATCTAGTTAGAAAAACAGTAACACATACCCTGCTGAAATTTGGCAGGAGTATGTGCACAACATGCCGTTGACCCTAAGTACTAATGGGGTCATTCGCTACTCTTGGTCAGTAGCAAGCCTGTCAGTCGCATAATTTTACCAGATATGGCTTACTCCTACCGTGGACCCTTCAATTATCTGAGATTCACAAGCGACTCTACCAACGAACCAGGGCTTCCGTCGAGATATTACTACTGTTGAGACATATTGGCTAGGTTGTGGACAAAGGCAAAGTTGCAATCAAGACAAGGACCGGAGAAGACAGGAAAGTCAAGACGCTGCACTTTCGCAAGCGACTCGGCATTTCCTTCCGATATTCCAACAAATTCTGCTGTAGCATGTTTTTCTTCACGGTATTCACGTAGGTCGTAACTGTCCTCCAACAGGTAGTAGATAGAAAACTCAACAGTTGAGAGGGGTAGTACGTAGAAGATAATCTCAGTTGCGGGACTGGTGGTACTGCGGTATGGGAACTACTTTGTCTCTGACCAACATGAACCTAGATCAATTGGGCCTCTGGAATCATTTTCGACTTAATCTCGGGATAAAATAACATCGAAAGATAACTACTAGCACCCACAGGAAATACAAAATGACGATACGACACTTGTATCTGCCAAACCGGCGCAATGACTCGTGGAAATGGATCCAGATCCATCCATGCACTATGCAGGCATCTGGTATACGACGAAGTTACTAAACAGGAAGGAGGGACAGATAAGAGAAAGGAAACCAATAGATAAGCATGCGCAATTGATAAACGAGGTCTGACAATACCCTTAGCAAAGCTGTATTTTAACATGACCGAGAGATGGGTATTGCAGTAGGACTCATTTTACAATACCTTGACTGGCACATGATATCGCTTATGTAGATATGACATTGCGAGTATGGAAAGAAGTACCAAAGGCGATACGTGGGGTGGAACGAGCTACTTGATATTGTAAAGATATGGGCAAGGAGGGTATTAACATGACCAACAAGACAGGGAGGGACCAACAGAGACTGGGATCGTACGAGGTGAAGTGGAGATGTTAGCTGTTTTTATTCCATACAGATACTCAGAAGACTGCATATTATGGAGAGTCTCTCAGATGAAACGTCGCTGTCTAACCTTTTACAATAGACAGATCAGGGTTAATATAGCTCATACAAACCAGTGACCCATCGAGAAAAATGTGCGTCTCCAATTAGAGTAACAGACAGCTATTTATTAAGGTCTCGATCCCATGAACGTTATCTCACATCTGTTCCCTGCGATCTACATTCACAATATGAGTATCTGGCTATCAACCCTTCCCGGGCCACACCCGGGCATCCCCTCGAATGAAAAACTACAGACTCAGGAACTAGGCCTAACTGGAGACCCAGAAGACCTCAAGTCGTTTATAAAACGTCTTATCACCTCACTCATCACCGAGCTCGAATACTCATCTCACAAACAGACAGATAACAGTGCTCTTTGGGATGCGATGTGCTTGTATGCCGATGGAACCGGCGTCCACTATAAAGAGGGAACCCATTCAGGAACATGTTTCAAAATAGGTTTCACATATCCTGTTGTAAGCACATACATGTGTATCGAATCCATCGTATATACTGATATCGTTTGCCAGGTTTGTTTCCCGCATCATCCTCTCGAGGTGCAGACATTTATCGGGATCTATTCCTGGCTCGGATTACTCCTTGACGACGAAGCTATTAATTATCCAGATGAATTCGAAATGTTCCATCAGCGATTCTGTATAGGTGAAAAGCAGCCACTGTTTTTGCTACAGGGTTGGGCAGACCTTATGAAAATAGCTTTTCAGTATTGGGATCCTTTGGTTGCTAACTTTATTGTTACCGCTTCTCTGAACTTTCTCAATGCAAATGCCCTCCAAGCCCGAGATGATTTCACTCGTATTGAACGAACAAAAGCTGGTCGCAGCTGGGCATGGTTCATGCGTGAGAAAGACGGCGTGGGGGAGGCTTACGCATGGTTCACCTTCCCTAAAGCATTGTGCGGGGATAAATCACGCTTCCTAGAGGTGATACCCGATCTGTCTATGTGGATTGGTCTCACAAATGACATACTTTCGTCAGTCTACTCAATCTTGAAGTCTCTGCCTTGACCCTTACTAAGTTTCTGAAGGTTTTGGAAGGAAGAGAAAGCCGGAGAAAAACACAACTATATCCATAGCAGAGGATGGTACGACGATAAAGACACTTGGTCTACTTTTGAAGACATAGTTGATGACGTCAAGTTAAAAACTCGGAACAGTAAGTCTTGCATCTCCTCGCACCATTTCTTATTAGGTACTGCAGGATGTATGAGGTGGCGAGTCGTCCAAGAGATGGATGCTCTTAACAGTACACTGCAGGGTATGTGGACCGGAATCACTGTATCATTTGGATATGAAAACATCCACAAAGACGGGCTACTGATTGAACTCACGCTGACAAACACCTTCGATAGTGCGGCTTGTGCTCAATGGTAGGGATACGTACCTACAGTTATTGAACAGCCATCTACTGGGATATATCACCTTTCACAAACTCAACACACGGTATAGGCTATCGGAGGTCGGCTTGGGAGAGTAGGGATGCAGTTTTCTCGAGACGAACATCTCAAGGGCTTGTATGTCGCAGAGTTTTGGTGCCTAATTGAGAGTGTACTTGGATTTGTAGGCGGTGTTACAGACGATGTATCTGCTTCTAAGCAGTAGGTATCACCGCATTCCGATTTATTGTCTATTATTGTTTTAAAGGATGACTCTGCTATAGTTCGCTTGCTGCCTTTAAGTAGGTAGATTATGTTTTATGCAAGAGTGAGGTTCCTCACTTGGACTTTACTACCATAACTCTAGACCGTAGATTCGAGGATGGAAGTTAGTACTTACCCTAAATAGAGACATACTTGACTAAGCATAGGTAGTTCAACTGCGAAAAGACTGATATAGTCCTGCCAGTACAGGTATAGAAGCACACTATTACCAACCTTTGATGATGTTCTGCTATTGCAGGAAGAAAGCTTAAGGAACTTTATTGATATCTTTCCAAGCTAGACCTACGAACAAGCCTGTGGCGGTAAGCACTTCAATATAACTGCTACCAGTTTATCTAACAGTTCTTAATTATCCACAAGCTCAGTAGTTACTCTGATGACATTAATAATGAAGGCAATACCTGAGTTACTAATTTGAATAGAACATTACATTCAAATTGTTATATTAGCATCGAAATACCCAGTATCATATGTCCTGAGATTGCAATCGCAGTATACATTGTCAAATACACTATTTGCATACATGGGCAGTGTTTTGTCTATGGGAATTGCGCAAGTCGAGTGGCTGTGCGCCCACTGAGTTACCCAGAACTAATACCACCAGTGCTGTTGTCCTTGATGGCATTGCTACGTGTGACGCTATGGTATACGCTTATCGACGAAACACCGGACAGACTGGTGTTTCAGAGGATAGACATAAGGAAGTAAAGATTGGGAATACGTCAAAATGCCTAACCAGAGTCACAGATACAGACACCTAACTGTAAATACCGTGTTCAATAAATTCCAAATTGAATGTAAATTACTATGATATAATTCCAGTTTTCCCTGTCGTGGAAAAGAATTGTTCCATTGCCTGGGACTAGCCGAATTGGGTCGAGATCAGTTGGCTCGCTGCACTTGTCTCCATGCAGTGACCCGGAAGCTCATGCTCCGAAATGGCCCTCAATTAACCGCAAAGCATTACAGCATATTTCCAAGGAAGAAAAGCTTCAGCCGCAAGTTGTTCACAGTTACAGCCGAACAAGATGAGTCCAATTGCGGGGAAATGTGGATAACGGTTATTAGGCTGCTGAACCAAGTGACACTCGGCTTTTACACCGCTATTACAGACAGCTCCTAGAGACTGACTAATTGGGATCATAGGATGCTCAATGGTTATTGACTAGAGAATAGTGTTAGTTGATATTATGTTTGATACAGACTTGCACTGTCAATTTCTTCATATCTCGGGATTCAGTCTTAGGTCATCTGCAAAAGGCCGTGCCTCACCAATTGTCTGCTGGTTTCTTATGCAAGGGACACGGCACTTTTGAACATTGTGGGCTGTTATTGGACATGATTTTAGCCTATTCTCCAATAAAGTTGTGTTTTGCCAAGCCGGCTATTGCCACTGCCATTTTCTGGGGTACATCAAGTTGAAAATGAGTGAAAGACAGCGATTTAGCCGGGTAATTCAACAGCAGTTGCTGTGGAGTTATAGCCAGAATTGACCATATAAGACGGTTTGGCACGACTGTATACTATTCTTCAGAACAGCCTGGCTAAGTTACAAGTTTCCGTACATACTTTTGCCTGTTCCAGAGATGCGTTTTAGTATTCTTCCCACCGTGGCCTTGGCCCTCTTCAATGGTCTGGCCGTAGCCAACCCTGTGCCGTAAGTCCGCCAATGTCAAACATCCGAAAGCCTGTTGTTGACAGTTTGCCGATAGGGAGCTTGAGTCTCGGCAGACGTCTGGCCTGGACGCCGCCATGAAAGCTGCTGGCAAGAAGTACTTTGGTACAGCGCTAACAGTCCGCAATGATGGTGCAGAGACCAACGTTCTCAACACTAAGGGTGAATTTGGGTCCATCACCCCCGAGAACGCCATGAAGTGGGAGGCTATCCAGCCCAACCGTGGCCAGTTCAACTGGGGTCCGGCCGATCAGCATGCCAACGCCGCCACGTCGCGAGGCATGGAACTCCGATGCCACACTTTAGTCTGGCACAGCCAGCTTCCCTCTTGGGTGGCTAATGGTAACTGGAACAACCAAACCCTGCAGCAGGTCATGAAGGACCACATCAATGCTGTTATGGGTCGATACAAGGGGAAGTGCACCCACTGGGATGTTGTCAACGAGGGTACGTTAAACTTGATCTCTTGACAAAACCTCGAGACTTACACTCACTCCTAGCTCTCAATGAGGACGGAACCTACCGCAACAGTGTCTTCTACCGCGTCATCGGAGAGGCATTCATCCCCATTGCTTTCCGCATGGCCCTGGCTGCAGACCCTACCACCAAGCTCTACTACAACGACTACAACCTCGAGTATGGTGGTGCCAAGACTGCAGGTGCCATCCGCATCGCCAAGCTTATCCAGTCCTACGGTCTTCGCATCGATGGTGTTGGTCTGCAGGCTCACATGACCAGCGAGAGCACGCCTACTCAAAACACACCTACTCCTTCCCGAGCGAATCTGGCTGCCGTCCTTAACAGCTTCACCAAGTTGAATGTCGACGTCGCTTACACTGAGCTTGACGTTCGCATGAACACCCCTGTTAACCAGCAGAAGCTCCAGGCTAATGCTGCAGCCTACGCCAGAATGGTCGGATCCTGCATGGATGTCAAGCGATGCGTTGGTGTTACTGTCTGGGTATGTCTTTCGTCTTCAATGTTATTGTCCATACTAACAACTGGTAGGGAATCTCCGACAAGTACTCATGGGTCCCTGGTACTTTCCCTGGTGAGGGCTCTGCTCTGCTATGGGACGACAACTTCAACAAGAAGCCGTCTTACACGTCTTCTTTGAACACCATTCGGGGTCAGTAGGGTTTCGTAGCATGTAGATAGTTGAGACAATGGATACGCCTCTATCGATGGCAGATTATCACATATATCATTGCTTATTCGTGAAGGCATCTTGTAGATTAAACGTAAATAACTTCCACCTTTTGTTCCATCATTGCTTTCCCATGGATCAGTGACCTGGAAATCTTCTCGTAAGCGGGTAAATGTGGATGTAGACCAAGTGTTTGACAAGATACGCCGAGCTTCTCTGGATCCTCAATGGCCACATAGCTGCGATCACGTAATCTCACCAGTTGCTCATCTTGGTCAAATTGATAATGTTTATTTGGTGGTAGTTGCCACTTCAAAGAACAATAGCTGCGTCGTATTAAGAGTCATATAAAGTAGGGCACAACTGCAAACTAAATGTGGAATAACATAAAATCACTGTTCAGCAGTCCACTTCCCCTTCCTCCAACGTAGCTAAAGAACAAAACCACTCTTGACTTGACTGATGAGTTTCAGGACATCGACTCTCCCCCAAGTGGCAATCTATCTAATCGAGGTCTTTCGACACCTTTTCTACCCAGCTGAATGTAGGATCAAACCCAACGTGCAGTGTAACTGGGGCTGTTCCTGTGATATTCCGAAACATGACCTCTCGCTTCGGGTTACCCGGTAACGTGAACTTTTCGGGTTTAGATATCCCTTTGCCGCCCTTCCCAAACTTTGATGCAATCTCATACATCTGGCAGTTGACAGTGACACTCCTCAGCTTACACATATCTTCCCATCTGAACTGATCAACATCGTTGGAAAGACTGCGGCGTAGGAACCCTTTCAGAACGGAATGAAGCAGCGGCTTTGTAGGATCATCAGAGTGAGTGGGAGACGCCCAACTGCTAGTGCAACAGAACTCAATATGCTCAAGATTAGAGGCACGGGATAATACACTTCCCAGCTTGTCCTGTTTTGGGATATCAGCCGACCGTTGTCCATGTGGCCTAGGGCCTACTTACAAGATCATCCTCCTCTGGGGCAATGTTAATTTCTCGTAAGAGAGGTAAATTGTCAATAAGACTCTCAATCGTTGCTGGTGTCAGATATGGCAACTGATAGCCACTAATGATGCCGTTGTATGATATGCTGAGTTTCTCTAGACGTTTGTGCTGCAGAATAGCCTGGACGAGGTTATTTGGGAGGCCTGGGTTTTCGGATACGTCTAGTGGGTATTGGCCATAGTCGGACAGCTCCAGGACCTTCAGAGTATTGAAGGAACCCAGGAAGCTGCTCCTGGCTTTTGTATTTTCCTGCTGTTGACTCTCGGTCACGCTATAACCCGAGGTTCTCATGTTGATCTTTAGGTTTCTCAATCGGACTTCCAAATCAGAAGTACTAGCCGATAAGAACAATTTTGTTAATGGTTGAAACAATTCAGGCGAGTTTTCGGGGAGATGCTCGATGAGGAGTTCCTGCAGCCCGACAAAATTTGTTGCCCTCATCAATGATCGAATTGAAGTTGAGTCGAGATAGTTGATCTGGATTCTCAATGATATGAGTGACGTAAAGTAATGACCATTCCCTTTATCCTGTTCTTCTGTGTTTAAAATCTCAGGCCAACGATTGAAGAAGTCAAGAGAACTTGTGTTGAAGTCGAGGCTTCGAAGTGTGGACCTTGAGTTCAGCAGAAGGGAATGGAGAAGATCGGTCTGAGTGTAAGCCTGCAGGGCTAGATGCTTGAGGTTCTTGATGTTGTAAAGTGGCTGGTAACTGTGGTAGCCAAGGTCAAGTGATAACGCCTGTAGTTTCTTGAATCCCGCGATGCTCTTTGCCATCGATCTAACACGAAAGTAAGTATGTGCTAGGCTCAGGTAGACACGCTGTCAAGACTAACTCTGTAAGGAACAAAGACTCGAAGATTTCGATATTGTCTGTGTTCTTCAACGTTTCTTCAACATATCGATGAACGATATAATCATGGTTCCTACCCGCTTGGACGGATCCAATAACGAGCTGGCGGACATGATTTGCACAGGCAGGCTTCTCATTGGGTCTGAGGTCACTTGGGTAGACATTCTTCTGACCTTTGTAGGTACCCTCCTTCTTCAATTGCTTTCGTTGTTGGATTGTCAGGTGTGGTTCAAGTGTACGAATAAGCTTTCCAATGTGTGCGTGGAACATGGCGGCAACGGAGATGCGCTTGTAAAGGAGGGGTGTTATCAGCAAGTAATATTTCTTGCATGTTCTGCTGAGTCTGCTCAGTGTAGACTTTTCTTTGATCTTGCTTCTTGTTAATTTCGACCTAGACTTCCAAGGTGAATTCTTACGTTGTTCACCATCATGGATAATATTTCAGGAGGCAAATTGGATAATCGGTCAATGTTGAGTGTATTGGAAGATTGAATGCATCTCTTTTTCGTCTTGCTTGCCGCTTGCTTGGTCTTTGCAGTTTTCGGGGCGCCTTTCGTTGTTTCGATCTTACGCTTGGTACCCTGCTTCGGCTGTGAAGTGATTACCTGATGCGCCAAGTCGACCATTTCCGGTTGATCGTCTCCCGTCTTGGTCAATCTAGAACTTCTTCTGAGTGACATTTTGTGTTTGAGATACTGGATCGTAGGAGGAAATGTTGTGTAAATGTTGTCAATGTCAGACTCAGGTTCTCTGTTGTTGCTTATGAAAAGGGGTTTCATAGATAAGATAAGATTGTCACCAAAATTGTTTAGGCAACAGTGCGCATCTGATTGGTCAAGTCGACTGATTTGTCATTCATCGAAGGTACTAAAGTTTTCACTGGCTGTTGTTGACCAGCGCTATAATTTAGCGCATTTAGCGGTCATCTATGCTAGCAAACCGCAACTGGCAACTTGACTTGCAAAACTTGTAGGAATAGAACGCTGTCTTCATTAATACACAAGCCAGTATTACCATTACTCTAACAATCCTCAAGACACATTAGAACCTGACAGAACAAATGGAAAGATTCCAATTATTGACTCGCAAGTCGGCCTCTACAAGTTGAACTGTTCCATTAACTTCAAGCATGATAGTAAGCAACCAATATATTCACTACACTATACTATCCCTATTGCTTCTTGGATACCTCTCAAACCGCTCATCGACACAATACCCCTACTCTACTGACACCTCCAGAGCCTTCTTCAAGTCATCGGGACTTCTCGGTGTGAATGTGGCCTTGTATCTACGCGGCATCGCAACGAGACTTGTGGGATCCAAGTTGCCTCGCACAGGGTGACAGTCGACATTGTCAAACTGCTCGATCTTGACACTGTTGAGAAGTCTCATGTACAATAGGTACAACTCCCTATTTGCAAGCAATGATCCGGCACACATACGGTATCCAACACCGTAGGTGAAAAGCGGAGCTTCGGGTTGCTCCAGCCAGCGCTCGGGACGGAAGACATCAGGATCGGACCAAACTTGTTCATCTGCGCAGTGTTAGCGAGTTCGGGGAAGCACGTGAATATAGAGTGACTTACCCATGTTACATGCCCATGCGTTAAGGAACACGACAGTCCCTTTGGGAATTGTAACACCCTCGTAGACGATGTCGCGAATCGAAGCTCGCGGCAGAGCCAGGCGCAGCACAGTGTAGTATCTCAATGACTCCTTGACCAGAGCAACAACATAGTCGCACTTCTGGTCATCGTTCACATCACACATGGGCTCCTTCTGACTGAAGAACTTACCAATCTCAGATACTGCCTTGTCTTGAATCTCGGGATGTTGACTCAAATAAGCGACGAACCATGCGACAAGTGTAGTGACAGTGTCCAAACCACCTGACAGCATGGTGAGACTGATAGACGTGAGTTCGTCTTTGTTGAGCTTGGCTTCCTTATCCATGATGACGTTGGCCTGAATGCACGGTTTGGACGTTCCATTCCTGATTCTCTCATCCAAGCCGTCGTTCAGAGCTGTGAGGTACTTGTCTCGCCTGTTTCTCATCTCCCTCGCCTTGGAAGAGTGGAAGTTGAAGGGATTCAGTCGAAGTAGGGGAATGTAGTCCTGAAGGTTGCCTGTCGTTGATCTGAATCGACTAATTTCCTCTTCGACATGTGTAATCTCAGCAAACATGTTGTCTTTCTGGCTTCTCAGACGGACGCCCCAGTTGAGAGTCAAGGCTAGGGACAGAGAAAGGCGCTGGATCATGGGCATGGGATCGACGGGAGACTTTCCATTGTTGCCGTATTCAAGCAACTCCCTGATAAAGTCACGGGTTTCGACGTCGAGATGGTCGACATAGGTGGCAACCGAAGGTCGATTGAGAGCAGAGGCGGCGCCCTTGCGACGGCGTTTGAGAGAGTCACTGTATGGAGACGTGCCGATCGTGGTTCCAGCGGTATCCGAGAGAACCTAATCGAGTTAATGGCTAGACTCGGCAAGCATTGGGGTGGTGTGGTTCACCTTGTGGAATGTGTAAAACTCTGGTCGAGAACTCAATGCCTGTGCATTGGCACCAAAGATGTGTCTCGCGGACGCAGCACTGTTGACAACAACAATAGGAATATTACCAAGCTGGATTTGATAGACCGGTCCGTACTTCTTGGCCCAATCGCGATATTTTTCTGAAGCGTTTACCCTGATATCTCGAATGTTACCGATCAAGGGCAATCCCCAAGGCCCGTTAAGATTGCTGATCCGTGCATTGTGGCGCACAAGTTCGTTAACCAAAACGTAGACCAGCGGTGCGATAAAGAGTGTGATGAGAAGGGATTGGCCCTTGTTTTGCTGGACCTTGTCGTTCAAGGACAAAAGAAGATTTGCAATCGTCATTTTGAACTGTATCGATGGACTTTCAGGGCGTGGTGAGTGTAGAATAGAAGAAACGAACACAAAGACAATAGTTGATTCATATATACATACGGCGGTATTCCCAGCGCCCTGTGGCAGACCTACAGTGGACCGTGCAGGCACTACCCCGAAGTCTCCATTCCACCAAGTCAGTGTAAGTGTGCGGGGTTGACAACGACTCGGAAATTCGGAGCCATTTCCGAGACGGATTGTTAACCATGACCCCTCAGTCGCCCATTCGTCTTCTTCTTCGGAACTCAATCTTTGCATTCAATTACCGCCATGGATGAACAGGTTGCGTCAGAAAAGAGTCCCAGCAGTCAGCCAGTAGTAAAGGCGAGGAAGCGGAACGCTGCCGATGCAGAGTCCAACCCTGAGACTGTGGTTACTGGACGGAGCAAGAGGGGCAAGTATACCACTGCAGCTTGGTGGGTATCGCTCAAGAGTTAGGATCCGTATGTGTGCTAACAAGAGTAGTGATGATTGTAAGAAAAAGAAGCTCAAATGTATACCGACAGCAGATGACAGCAACTGCGAGCGCTGTGTCTCTGGTGGTTTAGTGTGTACGTTTGGTACGACCACAGTCCAATTGCCAAAGGACAAGTCGGAAAAATACAATCAGAGTCTTACCAATGAAGTTTCACAACTTCGCCAGCAAGTCTCCGACTTGATCGTTGTAGTGCACGAACTCAAACAACAAACCCAACGACCCCAGAACCCGGCGACAAACTCACCGCATACACGCGACAACATCGTCGTACATTCGCCAGCAAGTGCACGTAGCCAAGTCCCACGACAACCTCACTTCGTCGGCCCAACACGATCAGCATTTGGTATTCTCGTTGGCGAAAGCTCGCTGAATCGCATAGGAGTACCAAAGTTCGACTCAATGCCCCCAAGTGGTGTACAGTCTCCTATTGGGCCGACAGATGATGAACCGATCAGCGATTTAGAGTTCTGGAATTGCTGTACTGCGAATGATTTAACAAGATATCTGGTCACATTCCAGGAAGAGGTTGAGAGCGTGTATCCATTCATTGATATTGGCGATTATATTGCACAAAGCAAAGACATTCTGCAGATAATCCAGGGCTCAAGTTCTGTCACAGATGATGAAAGACTGTGTAGTCAAGATATTACACTCGCCAAAGTTGCGATAGCCACGGGGCTCATATTGGACGAGCCTAGTAAGATAGAACTCACTACCGCCATCGTGGACTCGGTGCAGTTGAATCTATCGAGCATCCTCAGCCCCCAAGTCGACCTCAAGGAAATCCAACTACTTGCAATGCTGGTATGTATCACACCTGATCATCATAGCCTCGATTCTTCCTCTGACAGTCACAGAGTATATACTATTTTCACTCAGGCGAAGAACTTCTCGCCTGGCGCACCATCGGCATCGCCGCTCGCGAAGCCCTGGAAATGGGCCTTCATCGCAAACGCAGCTTGCTGGACAACTTCAAAGACACCGACTCTCGCAGACTAGCCACAAGGGTATTCTGGTGTGTCTATGTTTTGGACCGAAGATGGAGTTTTGGAACGAGTTTGTCATTTGCCTTGGTAGACAAGGATGTCGATCCAGAGTTACCAAAGCCAGTAAGTCTCAACAACAATACCGACAAGCTGTTTGCCTGGCTAGTCTAACGAATTCGTTTAGGATGAAGAGTATCTTTATCTCCAGTGTATGGTCGGTTACGGTCACTTGTGTTCAAGAATCTGGGAAGCTATTCCACCTTTTGGGTCTGCGTCACAAAGTATACCAGATGACACAGCCGCAGCGCTGGACTTACAAACTCAAGACTGGCTAGAGTCTATCCCTTCTCATCTTAGGCTTCGTCATCCGCGGTTGGGACTTGCCCCGCGTGCACAACCAAGACTCCCTCACCGTCTCCGTGCACTTTTATATCTGCGTGGGAACTACGTTCGGATCCTCATCTATCGACACCATCTCATGAGCACAGCCAGTATCGCATCCAGCCCTCAAAGTGCATGGCTTGTGGTTGACATCGCACAAGACACCATCCAAGTCTTGGTTCATTTGCATTCTACAACAGATATCTACTCTAAGCAGCAGAGTGCGTTCAACTACTTCCTTCTCAGTGCTTTGGCCGTCTTATTCCTGGCCGTCTGTCACGCCCCGGAGACATTCTCTGCACCATGTCGACGGACGTTTTCTGATGGAGTCGACCTTGTTAGGGGGCTCTCAAGACACAGTATCGTCAGCAAGCGGCTGTGGAAGAGCATCAGGGGACTGATACCAAGGATCAAAAGCTTTGGATTTGCTGCGACCCAGGATGAGAGTCAGGGACAAAGCGAGGGGGGTGGGGAAGCGACAAGCAGCACGAATGAGCAACTTGGCCCATTGCAACTTACGACAGCAATGGAAGAGCAGATGCCTGTTTCTACTGTTGAGGGTGACACATTACACTTTGGGGACATAGTGATGCCTGAAGGAGACTTGCTTGGCTCCGTACCTGACATGTTCCAGATGAGAAATGATCTTCTTGATCTTTTCGATGCAATTGGGCAAGGTCAGCAGTTCCTCCAACCTGTTCCTGGAGCATTCACGCATGATACGGAATTCACACCAACTACTGAGGAGACTCATGACATCTCAATGCGTTTCCAAGGACTCATCTAATAATATATCCTCTTCATTAAAGTATATCTAGACTACTTCATCGTTGAAGAAAATCATGGCAAATCCTTGATTGACTCCCTTAGCAAATGTCCTTAACTCCAAATGCGCCTCGCATACAGTATCGTAATAATTGAAGTCTTCCTGAGAGTTGAACGTAGATATGGCAACAACTGTGAACCCTTGGGCGCGTTGGTCGGGGTTGGCCTTTCCAGCTTGCACGGAGGAAATGTAAGGCTTTCCGTCCTAGCATCAAGTCAGAACCAAACTGATGGCTACCTCAAATAGGTTATGTGATTTAAAGTACCTTGACAGCCTTTTGAGGCATTTGTTTGTAAAGATCAACGAGGTGCTGTTGGTCCTTCTCAGAGGGAACTTTGAAGAGGGTGACACGGGTGACTGGTGACATGATGGAAGAGTTGGCCGATTCGGAGTTTCTATTTTATGCAAATGAGATCTGGTATAGTCGTACAAAGAACTGCTTTGCTAGCATAGTCAGTTCAATCGAGGGTGAGCTTTATATTGGGGGATGCTCGGAATGTCTACTACGCATTTCCGGATCTAGAACAGGATTTAACACCACAAGCTAATGAAAGTGGTCACTCCCGAATTCGCTTTTCCGGTGACAAATACGGCCATAGACAACACACGCTTTTGTTCTAGCACACGATGACTGCTAGATCCGAAGCAGCCCACTGCCTTGCTTCTGCAAAGCTCTATTGACGTAACTATAGCTGTAGTTTGTCAAAGGTGACCCTGTATGATTCACATTCCTTGGTCACTGTGTTCAATCTTGGAGTCTTTCCAACAAAACATTCCTTTACGTCGTAGAGATAATATAACAAGAAAGACATGTTGGACTTTCATAGCAAGGATCACAAGAATATTCACAAGATGAACTGGCGAGCTACACTTGTTAGTCAAAGACGGTAATGCTCCTAGCCGCAGTATATCCAACGTTCAACAATGACATTCTCAATATGATTGAAAGTTATATATGACAGCAACACAGCGGTCTAGTCTCTAGATACAGCAGCTAAAATAGTACCAGAACACTCTCCAAAGCCGACGAGCCCATCGTCGCCGTTACCCGACCACCCGGTAATAGTGATAGTGTCACCGTCCTGGACGAATTTACGCTCTTCTCCACCATCCAACTGGACAAAGACCTTTCCTCCTTGCGTTTGCTCAAGAAGACTGCCTTGTGTGCCCGGCTCCAGGCCAGAGATAGTTCCGGATCCAAGCAAATCTCCCGTACGCATGTTGCACCCGGATATCGAATGGTGAGCAATCATCTGAGGCCAGGACCACAACAAATTCTTCGAGCTTGTTGTTGTGATCTTTGTTGTATGACCTTTGCTGGCTGCTGCAGGTTAGCACTTTTCTGTCTACCATAGTGGACAAGTTCAACTTACTTGTGAGAGAGACTTCGAGGTTAATATGGAGGATTGGATCCTTCCTCTTCTCCTCGAGATAGCTCTGCAGCGGCGTCTCATTCAGAAGGCCCTCGCCTCTGAACGGCTCTAGCGCATCGGCTAGCACGACCCAAGGACTGATGGTTGTCCCAAAGTTCTTAGCATTGAACGGCCCCAGTGGGACGTACTCCCACTGCTGAATATCTCTCGCACTCCAATCATTCATAAGAACATATCCAAAGATATGTTCTTCTGCGTCCTCAACAGGAATAGAAGAACCAAGCTTGTTACCCTTGCTGACAAACATGCCGAGTTCTAACTCGATGTCCAGTCTCCCACAAGGCTTGAACACGGGGTCTTGGGATTGAGGAGTGGGAAGTACTTGGCCCCAGGGTCTCTGCAATGGAGTACCAGATACAACAACGGAGCTTGCGCGTCCGTGGTATGCGACTGGCAGATGGGTATAGTTCGGTTGGAGGGCATTGGCGGGACCTCGGAACAAAGCACCCACAGTTTGCGCATGGTTACGACCGGCGAAGAAGTCAGTGTAATCTCCAATGCTAAGCGGTACATGAGAAATGACTTGATCAAGAGGTATCAAAGCTTGTTCTCGCAAGGGTGCATTATCCTTGAGGATCTCGGGGTATGGTGTGTCGTTGCGAAAAACATCTTGAAGATAGGCTCGTGTGGCACGATGCACTTGTCTTCCGAGAGCAGCAAAGTCATTCAATGTAGATTGTGAAAATACATCGATTTTCTCGGCTGGGAACTCAGATAACTTCGAGAATCCATCATTCTGCGCGAAAACACACAAGTCAAGTACTTGCTCGCCGATAGCAACAGCTGGTCGATGTGCCGACTGAGTCGAAGTCGACACTATACCAAAGGGTATATTCGCGAGAGAGAATTGACTCTTTATGGGAACTGGAAGCCAAGATGACATTGTGATATCGATTTGACTGTGGGTTGATGTTGAGAAAAATGTGTTTGCTGTGTATCGCCGGGGAAGTAAAGAAGGTGAGAAATTCGTGGTACTTGCCCAAACGTTAACCCTCTTATTGAACAGCATCTTCATGGTAGGGAACAGTTGCAGATTGTTGTGTATTGAACTCAATTCCGGAATTATCTCCCAGTGTTCGGAAATTGTAGTATCATTCCGGGCATTTGGGTGGATCCGCAACTACAACATCATGACTCGGAACCTCGGCGCTGAGCCGGAACACAGTCAAGAAAGCGACAAAATGCTTGAAATTGTGTATTTCTTATCTTGATAATGCGCCCTACTAAATACGAATTAGATCTTGTTGCTGTTGATCGCCAGTGCCAACTAGTTACAATGCCTGTCACCAACTTTTCCACACCTGAGAAGTACAGCTACCTGAATGGCTTCGATTCATTCCACGAGTAGGTATGTTCTTCATAGAACACCGTTATTTTATTGACACTTGCCAGATCAGAGGCCATCAAAGGTGCGCTACCAATCGGTGCCAATTCACCGCAAAAGCCACCATACGGTCTCTACGCAGAGAAACTCTCCGGCACAGCATTCACCGCCCCACGCCATGAGAATCGTCAAACTTGGCTTTACCGCATTCTTCCCTCGGCCTCTCACTCAACCTATCAGCCCTTTACCAATGCTTCACAGCCAATTCTGAAAGCAAAGTTAAACTATGTTCCCCAGCAGCTACGATGGGATCCATTCGATATCGATGAAGAAGTCGATTGGGTCGCGGGTATGAAGCTTGTTTCCGGTGCGGGTGAACCAACGTTGAAAACAGGCATTGGTATTTATGTCTTTGCTGCTGGTAGAGATATGGATGAGAAAACAGCCATGTACTCCTCCGACGGTGAGATGCTCTTTGTCGCACAGCACGGAGTATTAGACATCCAGACTGAACTCGGACGCTTGTTGGTCCGCCCTAACGAGATAGCAGTTCTTCCCCGTGGCATCCGATACCGTGTCACACTCCCTGAGGGTCCTGTACGAGGATACATCTTGGAGCTATACCAAGGGCATTTTCAGTTACCCGAACTTGGACCCATTGGCTCCAACTGTCTCGCTAACCCAAGGGACTTCCAGATCCCTGTGGCGCATTTCCAGGAAGACACAGCATCAACCTGGACCATTTTGAACAAGTTCAACAATGAGCTTTTTGTGGCAGAACAGGGACATACACCATTCGATGTGGTGTCCTGGCATGGGAAGTAAGTGTTGTGTGAAAAGTATTTGTTCAAGCTGACACATTGCAGATGTAAGTACCTGGCTTCATATGTACCGGCATAGGTAGGTTGAACAGACCTCACTAATTCTCCCAGTTTACCCTTATAAATATGACCTGGGCCGATTCTCAGTCATTGGCAGCATCTCTTTCGATCACCCTGATCCCTCCATCTACACTGTCTTGACCGGGCCATCCGATCACCCTGGCACAGCGATTGCAGACTTTGTCATTTTCCCACCTCGATGGCTTGTCCAGGAAGACACCTTTCGCCCACCCTGGTACCATCGAAATACCATGTCTGAGTTTATGGGCTTGATATGCGGCCAGTACGACGCCAAAACCGGTGGTGGCTTTCAACCCGCTGGGGCGAGCCTGCACAACGTTATGACGGCGCATGGGCCTGACGCTGATTCGTTCGAAAAGGCGAGCAATGCGAATTTGAAACCTATGAAAGTCGGCGAAGGAAGTATGGCTTTCATGTTTGAGAGTTGCTTGATGTTGGGCACCACCGATTGGGGACTGGAAACATGCAGGAAGGTTCAGCCAGACTATAACAAGCATAGTTGGGAGGAGTTGAAGGTCCATTTCAAAATGCCGTCTTCACTAGATTAGATAGCAACTGTAACTTATCAGCCAGTGCGATTGAACCACTTGATGTATATGACACACAGTTCTGTTGTATTCTGCATTCGGTTTTACCTCGTGTCATGATTGCATTAAAGCTATGAGACAACAGAACAAACAGTCAATTGACACGTTGGTATTCTTACTTTTACCATGTATCAAGTAAAGACCCTTCGTGGCCTCATGACCTTATCACTCCAACTCATGATTCTCTTCTGTTCTCTCTTTTTTTTTTTTGGCTTCTCTTGTGACATGTGACATGCTTAGGTTCAATAAAGAACAACTCAGGTTGGATCGTTTCAGTGGTGTAACAGTTCTTGGCTCCCATCTTTCTCCCTGTTCTCTGGTTTTGAGTCCAAGACATTTTTCGATGGTACTTATACTGCAATCCGAATCAAGGCTGCAGCCAGGCTACTATATTGTATTAAGCTTTTATCCAAGGATAGAGTAGAAGAGGCCACGGAAGCTCTCAGTCAGATTCGAAAGGAAAAGTTCAAACAGGACATCTAGTTCGACATACAGGCCATTTACCATGCTTATTCCACCGATCATAAGATCAAATACTCAGGATGTTTAATGATCAAAATATATCTCGCACAGTAGGTGCCATCTGGGCAGCAAATCGTCGGTCAGGCTTTTGCCTTGCAATACTCGGTGATGTCCTACATCTCACAGGGATTTGGGCATAAAAGCTTTCTGTTTTCCAGCATTGGCTCCTTCCTTGGCCGCATATGTCTACTTGTGACATGGTACACTGCCGGCATAATGGGTAGAATGGTACTTCTACTAATTGAAGGTACTGGTATGGCAATCTTCTTCTTTGTCGTTGATTCGATTGGGACACTCGCTGACCCGAACTAGACACAGAGGAACAGACTTTTATGTATTTTGATAATAGATATTGTCTTTTATTGCGATGCTATTACTGGCCCGTCTCATGTTGCTTTCTTCATGCTCTTTCCTGCATCTTACACTCTCTCGTGGGCTCTTGTATCTTGTGTGATTCTCTCGGAAGCTACATTGAGCCACATCAAGGAAAGGACCAGACTTCTAGCATCTCTTATCTCAGTCTTGATCAGATTACGATATCCTTCTCACTTCCTTGTCTTCTCGGCGAGCCTTACCCAGCGCTTGGAGCAAAGTTCGGGTTCATATACGATGGCAGTTGTGAAGGAATGGTACTTATAGCTCACTTCTTTATTCCTGAGCTGAAGGGCTGGAGTTTGTAAGAGGTGGATCAACTTTCTACAAACGAGCAGCATTACGCAAGCTCGGGTCTCTCATGACAAGGACAGCAGAGGAGGCATTTGGTAGAGACAGGAAGGACATGTCCGATCGTAGCGGTTGTCAATTCGGACGTCTCATCAAACTGGTGGTGGTCGTGTAATGAATATCTGTCAGTAAATGCGGCGCCGTGATTGGTCACAGCGTGAGTCACGTGCAAGGCTGCCAGGTTGACTAAAACAGCGCACCATTTCCCCTCAATTAGATAGAGAATTCAAGGCTCATTGAATCCTCTTTGGCCTCTTGGGCATGCTCTATTTTGTGTAAAGTAGCTGTTGATGACAACATCATCTAACTTCAGTAACGCGTTGTGTCGCGTCGCCTGCTCACCAAGACAGAAACGATGATTGGTAGAAAGTGAGAGAGTCGAGCTAACATCAACCTAGACTAGCAAGGTGGTGATGGTGCAGAATGATTGGTGCATTATACGGATATATTTTCCCATTTCGAGATTCCGCACTTCCGGGTCATTGTGAGGTTCACCTGTTGTCTCCAATTCTGGCCAAGCACAACAATGCACAACAAGAGTGAGGCACACTGTATCGGTCAAGGTTCCTTTTTTCATGAATCAACAAGCAAAAAGAGAGACAATTGCCAGCTGCTGTGCTTGATCTTACTCGCTGACGGCGGACGAATGTTGATCAGTCTGACCGTTTCTCGAATGTCTCAAGGATTGTGTCATTGCTGGTCAATTGAGTTCCATGATCTAGCTATAAAAAAGTACAACATTATTCATTCCTATGAGCAAAAAACCACATGATATTAACAAGAACATCGCCAGTCCAGTAATTCTTGCTGTGCATCATCTGAAGCCATGCCTTCTGTGTTTGTGCTTTCCAAGCAATAGGGTAGGTTGCGGGGAAAAGCGAAACAGACCGATGTTTGTTAACAGACACACCTAGCACGCATGGGTAAACACAGCTCCATCTGCCTTTCGGCTAGAAACATGGGGAGATCACGAGTTTCAGCGACTCAATGGTAGGGTAGCACAACCTCAAGAACGCATGATTCATGATGCTGTTGACTTTACCCAGTACAACTGTCACACAATGTGATTGGTAGACCAGGGACTAAACAATGCATTGATGAGCGGATTTTCCCTAGACGGCGTTTTTCATCTCCGGATCTTGAAACAAGTTCCCAAGTAGATGAAAGTGATCCGCTTTAGCCGAGATCAACGCAATGCCGGAGGATGAATGCCCGTCCCATCCATTTGGGCCTCAAGTCTCCCCAAAATGGCAACATAGAAACTGAATCTCCGCATTGTCGAGCCACATGGCATTAATGCCGAAGAGTCCATTGCAGTTCTCGGCTGTTATTAGCTGTCCACACATTGGAAATAACCGTCGAGAAACTGGGGTGCAGTAGCAGTTTAATGAGTTAAGGGGGAAAGCGACAGGGATCTTCGACTTTAGCCTGAACAGTTGTTCCGTCCCAAGATCTTCCGATAGGCTGGTTCATACAGGGGTTCAACTACCCATGACTGGGAGATCCAACTTCAGGCGATATCCAACCAGGGTTCATGTTTTTTGGGAGGAGATCAGTTAGAGCTATCTATATAAGTCCAGCTTGGCGCAAAACAATCCATCCTGGCAATCATCCACTCTTTGTTTCTCTGAACATTCCTGTACATATTTATTCCAAAATGAAGTCTTTCCTCGCATCTGCTCTCAGCACCCTGCTGATTGTCGGCAACGTTGCTGCCGCTGCTGTTGAAGATCCCATTGAGATTTTCAACCGCCAGGCCGCTGGACAAGTCATCCGCCAATGCTCCAAGCCCGGTGTTCTCGCCCTCGCCTACGACGATGGCCCAGGCCAATACACCAACCAGCTGATCGACACTCTCGACAAGGCCGGCGCCAAGGGTACCTTCTTCTGGACCGGCAAGCTGTACGGCTGTGTGTACAACAACCAAGCTGCCGTCAAGAAGGCCTACAACTCTGGCCATCAGATCGCCAGTCACACCTGGACCCACCCCCAGAACTTTGGCAGCCTGAGCACCGACCAGCTGAAGCAGGAGATGCAAAAGTTCGAACAGGCCATGGTCAACATCATCGGCAAGAAGCCCGCCTACATGCGTCCTCCTTACCTCGCCACTGGTGGTAACGTCCTCCCCACCATGCAGCAGCTCGGCTACAAGGTCATCACCAACGACGTCGACTCCGGTGACTGGAACGGTCAATCTGCTCAGCAGAGCCAGCAAAAGTTCCAACAGGCTGGCGCTGGTGGCAACGGCCACATCCCTCTCATGCACGAGACTTATGCCAGCACTGTCAACACCCTGACACCCTGGTTGCTCAACTGGGCAAAGCAGAACAACCTCAAGATTGTCACTGTTGGTAAGTAACACTGGTATGATTTAAGTTGAGATTACATGCTAACATGCTCACAGCTGAGTGTCTTGGAAACGCTGCTGGTGCTTACCAGTCTGGAAACTTCCAGGGTAACGGCCAGAACACCTGTTAAGTACGATGGTAGCCTTAGTGACAAGACCGACGGTTCAGTGGGGATAAAATTCTTGTGTATATAAATATGTTTGACTCACAATCGAAGCCCGAATCGTCTCAATATACTTGCAATTCTGAACTATAAAGATTGCCTATGCATGTAGTGAAAACTCCACATGTCCTAGTAATGAAGTTCGACTCATAACAAATGAGTTACAATGGGAGTTATACGTATTGCTGTTGGGTTCGAGTTGTAATACAGTGGCTATTGCAAGACTTTAGTTCGGGAGAAACCTCATGCTTGAGGTTCATCACAGTTGACAGACTTATTTTCTTGCTCTCAAAAAAGCTACTTGATACAATTCGATCACCTGGAATACATAGACAAATCACCGAATAGTGTGAGTTTCGTGAGGATGAGCTAAAGAAGAAAACCATTCTAGTCTGATAAATGAGGCCCATAGCTATGAGAAGATCATGCGTGATAGATATCCCAACCCTACTGCAGATATGGCATGTAAGGAGTTCCATTCTCCTGTGCCTCGCGGTAGAGTCTCTTGTTCTCCCTCCAGAGACAGTATTTGAGGGTCAAAGCACAGGTGATACAAAGGCTACCCATGAGGAACATCAGGATAAATGCCAGGCGGTAACGAGGCTCATCAGAGTCAACAAAGAAGAAGGGCGCTATAACGTTGCCAATCTGGCTGAGAACGTTACAGAGGGCCACAGAGACAGCCTTCTTCTCCGGAGTCCGGGCAAGTGTGGTGGACAGCCACGTTTGAATCAGAGGGTTGGCACCGAAAAGGCCTCCGATAAACAGATACGACGCCGAGTATCGAGGAACAGTAGCCGTTGTAATCATGCAGATGATGTAGCCAGCAAGACCAACGGCGATTGGAATCGAAAAATGCCATCCACGCTCTCCAACGCGGTCGGAATTCCAGGCGACAGCAATCGAAGTGGCCGCCGCAACACAGTATGGAGGGAAGGTGAGAAGCAGTGCCATGATCCTATCATAGCCCAAGCCACGGACAATAGCTGGATAGAAATTGGAGAAACCGTAAGCAGCGGAGATGGCGATATTAACGCCAGTTAGAAGCCAAAACTTGTAGTCAATGACAGTAAGCTTGACACCAGTCCAGATAGTAGACTGAATTTCAACCTCGGAGACTCTATCAGCGATGATCCGGACCTGGGCAACCTTGCGCATGTCCTCCGTCATAGTCCACATGGCACTTCCACTTTTGGACTGAGGATAGTCAGGAAGGAGGAATACGGCAGCGAAGGCAAATGCTGATCCAAACAGAGCCAACACAATAAAAAGCCATTGCCAACCGGCGACACCACGAGCACCCTCGAGGGTAGTAAAGACAGCTGCAGCGATCAGACCTGACAACCCGTTGGCCAAAGAGACTCCAGTAGACATGATGGCAATGCGGACTGCAATCTCTCGGCGTGTGTACCAGCTTGACATGACGTAGATAGCCTATGATGAAAGAAAGCAGCCACAGATCAGCATGTGTACTCGACATTATATGTTGAACATAGCGTCATGGGACTCACTCCAGGGAATAGTGGCGCTTCAACCAAACCAAGGAAGAAACGAACTGCCAGTAGACCCTCATAGGTCTTGACACCAGCAATCGCAGCAGAAACACCAGACCACAGAATGGCCATGCCAGGGAGGTATAGACTAGGTCGAATCTTTCCGATGATCATATTTGAGGGAACCTGACCGAGAACGTACCTGTGGATCATCAGAGGAAAGGATGAAAGGGGAGCTTGTGGCGTTTTGACTTACCCAGCACTCAGGATAGACACAGCAGAGCCGAACTGCGTTCCCTCTAGTTTCAGATCCTCATCAAGAGTACTCAGGCGAGCTTGTCTGAGTAGCAAAAGGGTTAGTTTCTGTACAAGCCCCAAGATCCACTCTAGTTGGAACTGCTTACCCTAGAGAAGCTCTGTCAAGGTAATTGAAGACATAGAGAAGCCAGAGCGTCGGTAACAGGGTCATGTCCAGCCGGCGAACAACCTTCTTCTCTAACTCTTCCCAACCTGGGATTCCGAGTTCCGCAAAGGCATGGTCGCGAGCAGACACAGGTGTTGAGTCGGTGTCAACATGCTTCATGCTGCCACCCTCTTCATCATGCTCCACATTGATAACGTTATCGGTGTTCGGTACTTCGCCCTTACCAAGGCCCATTGGAACCAGGCTAATAGATGGCTGCATCCTCGGATCGATACCGCTAGACGCCATAGATGATTACTGAGACAACGAAGATTGATATGAAGTTGCTTATGCCTTTAGCTACAGCGTTAAAGAGCACAGTGAATACTATCTTCAAGTATGGAGATGCCATTATGGTAAAGAGCTCTTTATAGGTAGGAAGACTTCAATGGAACAAAATGGCATTACCCCACAATGGAGAAGCCCCAGGTTTCCCCAGATTGCCAAGGCATAAGGTTAATTAGAAGCTTAACACAGAACTCTGTTCCAGCGTATCCTCATTGGTGCTGCGAGGAAAGAAACGCCGTCCAGCTTTTCCGCATGGGGTTTCGGATTACAGGCAACCCGGCGAAATGCCGTAACAGGGCACCAATGCTAATAGAAGTATTTGTATCGTGCCATGCCAAGAGATGGTGCATCCATATCGCCGAGGCATTTCTCGAAAGCTGCAATTTCCCCACTCAACTGGAAGATAAACATCCAACTGGACTGCAAGTAACTGTAGGTGCATCACACACCCTGCACAACTTCATCACTAGGGTATTTACATCAACAAAATGAGTTCAATTTCACCTACTCTTTCGTTTGGAGCTGCCACGAGCGTCACTCAGCTTGGAGATGACTTGTGGAGCGCAAATCTTCACCCAGCCTACTGCGTAGGTGCAGGTATGTCACGTTGTGGGACTTATACGAGAGAGAGACAACTATGGCTGACATGTGCAACAGTACCAAATGGCGGTTATGTAGCGAGTGTGATGTACCAGGCTGTCGAGAGTCATGTTCGAAATCTCGGCCTACAACAACAAATCATCTCAGCTCAGCTCCAATATGTCAACCGTACTCAGATAGGTGAAGCAATCATCACCGTCGAGAAGGTCAAAAGCGGTCGGGCAACTTCCACCTTTCATGCAACTCTTCTGCAAGGCCCCGAAACCTCGAAGTTGCAGACACGGAAGTGTGTCCTTGGCTATTATGTGTGCTTGGCTCCGGCAACAGACGGACTGACTCTCGCTACCGATTGGGAACTCCTTCCTGCGACCCCATCTATTGATGTGGAACTTGCTTCCAAGGGACGTGACCCGAACTGGTCGTTGGAGGCATCCCGTATCCAGATACATCACTTGGCGTCGCTGGGATTTGTCCGCGCCGTGGAAGGGGCCTTTGAGTCGTTTTATCGGCGAAAACCCGCTCGCAAAGGACTAGAAGATTCGTGGATTCGACTAGCAAGCGGCGAACGATTCACAAACGCCACATTGCCCCTCGTTGCAGATGCAAAGCCTTACGTTGTTGAGGGCTGGAGGCCATTACCAGCCGATGAGAGCAGTGAAACTGTACCTTTCTCCAGAAATGATCCATTTTGGTACCCAACACTCGTTATGAATCTGGACATCAAGAAGGGATTACCACAGGAGGGTGAGGAGTGGCTTTTCATAAGAACTGAAGCTAGAAAGATTGAACAAGGGCGGCTCGACTTGCAGGTTAGTATCCTGGATCAGCAAGGCAATCTCGTTGCGCTTGCCAGCCATATCAACCTGGTCCTCTCAGCGTCCCGAAACCTCGAGACCAGGAATGTGAAAGAAGGCCAAGGGAAGCTGTGAGTAGCATTATGGGTTACCATGTATGTTAGTTAGCTTGGCAAATGCAGATTGCCATGTCTAGACAGGAATAAGAACGCTTAGGCTATGAACTGTGAACACGGTTGGGACTCTTAAACCGCCGTGGAATTTCGCCGCGGGACGTCGCCTTGAAGAGAATCTTGCAGATGCGCCAAGTATTGTAACGTGGTTTTAGTACTACAGAGCTTGGATCTCTACCCCTCCTTCCCCTCACATGTTTCTGCCTCCAGTTACACTAATCACCTGGCCTGTGACGTAGGAGAAGAGAGGGCTACAGACAGCTAGGACGACCTTGGCAGCGTCTTCTGCCGACCCTGGTCTGCGAAGTGGGATATCATCGAAGGAGGATTTGCCATCCCGACGAGGAACGCCGAGCTGTATCTTTTCGCCGTCCGGTCCCGCAATGAACGCCCCTGCCTCTTTGGCCTGTGTTAGGCGTGTCTCAATGTACCCAAATGCCACTGTGTTAGCTCGGACGTTGAACGCCGGCCCCCATTCCTTTGCGATCGTCTTCATGAGTCCAGATACGCCGGCTTTGAAGAAGGCGTAGTTAGACTGGCCGGCGTTTCCATGAAGACCTGAAGTTGACGAGATGCCGACAATGTTTCGCTGCTTTCCATCTCTGACGCGGAAGTATGGTGCTGCGGCGCGAATTAGCTGGAACGGAGCGGTCCCGTGGATGTTCGCCATTGAACTCCATTGTTTGTCGGTCATTTTGTGCACCACGCCATCCCATGTGTAGCCGGCATTATTGACAATGATGTGGATTTCACCTCCTCCAAACTCGGCGGCACTCTTCACGAGCTGGTTGATTTATTCTTGATCTGTGATGTCCCCAGGGACTGCAAGTGCCTGGCCCCCAGATCTGATGATTCTATCTGCCACGCTTTGTGCTTTAGCTTTAGTGAGATAACGGAAATTGTTAGCATGATCGATCATGGCCATTCTCAAAGTTACTCCAGAGGGCCTGGCAACAGACTTACCTGAATCGACATCGCAAACAACTACTTTGGCACCTTCCTGAGCGAAAAGATGCGCTGCTTCAGAACCAATGCCCTGACCACTCCCCGTGATAATCGCAGTTTGTCCCGCAAGAAGACCTCCCGGGTAGGTGATGTGTGATACGATTTGAGCTACTCGTTCAGCCATGATCACTTGTCAGATTCTTTTTTCCTTCACGAGTCAAAGCATTGGATCTGAACATAAAATCGACTCTTTAAAAACGAACCACTGGAATTCGTCGCCGTGGTCAAATCATCTTCCGTCCTGACGGCGGGTTGCCAAGACGCAGTCGGCGTTATGGACACGTTCGGCGTTATAGACACACGTTCGGCGTTACCCACGACCACCCGGAACGAAAACGGCCTAGCACCTGTGGCCTCCCATCATAGCCGCTGCCTGATCTATATGGACAATAATCGACAACGGTCTGTTTGGTCTTCAACATACGGACAACGCCATTGGTAAGGTTGTTTGACTAGCACCTGAACACGCTCTCTATCCCTACCTAGTCCAAGCCGAGGTCCAAGTTTTGAAGATGCCGACCATAATCAAGGACCACCACGGCGCGTTCGCCAAGTTGAAGCCCAAACAACATGAGACTCGAAAGAGGTCACCCAAGTAAGTAGTCCAGTGTGCAGACGAGTAAAGCAACCAATCATATCCCTTGCAGAAGGACTATTGAGACTCGGCTAACAAGCTGGCTGTGCCTCCACTGAGCTACAGGGCATGTCTATCCTGTCGAGCACGTAAGGTCCGCTGTGATGTAGCATTCGTGCACGACTCGTGCACAAACTGTGTGCTTGATAGTAAACAGTGCGTTGTCAGTTGGCACCGCCGACATCAACAAAGGTAAGATTTGAGGACTCGGCTTGGGGGAGTTTGTGGTTCACACTAACATACTCACTTTAGAAAGCACGTTGAGAAGTGCCATGACTCTGAGGCAGTGGCAAAGACAGTACCCAAGCCTTTGTCAGCTCCTAAGGAACCCGAAGACTTATGTGCAGCCTCAACCGACGAGTTCTTGGAGACACCCAAACTAGCAGAGAAAAGACCTCGTCAGACTGGCCGACCAGAGATAACATTTGCGTTTTACCCTTTCCTCTGTATCAACAATCTCAGCTCTCTGAATACGGACGACGTTAAGTATCTGGATTCTCAAGGATGTTTGAGAGTACCAGAAAGTAACTGCTTGGACGATTTGATCCGAACCTTCTTTCGTTATGCTCATCCGATCTTGCCTGTCATCAATGAAGCGGAGTTCTGGTCTATATACGATCCATTGACATCTGACGGCAACACCAGTCGAGTACCTGTTGTACTACTTTCAGCTATGCTGTTTGTGGCATGCAAGGTAAGTTGCCTACTGAAATCGATCACGGCATGTCTTGACTAATAATACATGGCAGTACGTTGATGATTCTACGATTAAGAGCATGCAGCTTGACTCTGCGCACGAGGCGCGAGATATGTTCTTTCGAAAGACAAAGGTTAGTTTCGTATTTGACGCTACTAAAGAATCGTTCACTATACTAAGCTCCTTTGCAGCTTCTCTACGATCACGACACTGAGTCATCACCAGTCGTGCTTGCTCAAGTCGCTCTTCTGCTTGCACACTGGACTTCGCAAACAAGTCCAGGATGTGGTGGGCAGAGCACTCAATGGCTCAGTCGGGCAATTCATCATTCTCATGATGCCATTTCCCAGGCCAAGCTTTGGAGCATGCTCGGGGTTCGTTACAATGAGAGTAACCTTCGGCGACTGCTGGGATGTTGCAAACTCAGTGACTGCGTTCACAGCTTGTACACCCATCGGCCGCTCATGATGTCGCCTGGTATGGTCGACACAGAAAGTGATCACCTTGTACTCTCTCGTGCCGATTTATCGCATGAGATTGGGCGCTCCAGAGTCTACGATGTTGAAGCGAAACACAGATTAATTGATGCTCAGGAACAGATGTCAGCTCTTGTCTCTATATTGAGCAGAACTTTGGCTCTGGTCTATCCACAGACAGGCTCGGCCACCAAAAGAGCTACGTCAACACTCAATGAAGACGGGTTTGAGTTCATCAACTGCAAGAGCGAGCTAGAAACATGGTATAATGGAGGTCATGTCTTTACAAATTCGGGACGAGACTCTGCGTTGGGCTCGCCGGTCAGCCTTGACGGTAGAAGCGAATATGGGAGCTCACAGCATGACCCTATAGAGCTTCTGATAAGGATGATGCACCTCCATTATGAGTAAGTAACTATTTGGATGACATGGGCACTGTCCTCGATCGTCAGTAGCTAAATTGTGCTGGTAGAACTGCCATGTTGGCGCTCTGTCAGGCGGAACTCCTGCGCCTTACGGTCAATCTTCGCACGACTTACTCAGCCTCGAGGCGACACGAACAGTGTAAAGTCAGTGAACAAGAACGCCAACATTCCACTTGTATTCTCACAATGGCGGACCGACTTTCCCATTCCTTGCAGCACCAGCATCTGTGCAGGCTTCCAGAAAGCATGTAAGTAGATATCAACAAGTACACGACACAAGATGGCCAGCGAAGCTAATACAAATACGAGCAGGATTTTGTGCACAGCACTTCCGCTTCTTTTACATCTGCCGTTGTCGATATCATCTGGCCAGCAAGTCATTGGGTCACAATCTTGCTATCCAGACTGGGTACAAAAGGTCATGGGATGCTTGAGACTTTACTTCAGAAATGAGCTAAAGTTCATACTACAAGTAGTCAATGCTGTCAACAACAGCATTGATAAAAGCTTGCAAGAAAGCCAAGAAGCACAAGTTGTCTTTCCTCGACAAGATGATGGCTCCCAGCCCATCGAAGGACAGCTACTTGTGCGTAGCTGGCGCGAACTATTGGACACCAGACCCGGACTCTTTGCTCGTCTAATAGACAGACTGGACACTGCCATCTGCTGGGGAGGGGATTTGCCCAAGATGGATATGGGTACTTCATTCGATGACAGCCAAGTACGAACTTACCCGAGGCTGACTCGACAACTTCGCGCCACGGGGGCACCATCCTCACTGACCCCTCCCGTGTCTTCAACTCCACCTTCGTGGAGGACTGAGAAGGGGTCTTCGCCCATGCTTTCTGAGGATGAGCTAGCGGCACAGTTGGAGGCTGGGTCGGCTGATGTTCAACTTCTGAGCCCTGGGGAACAACGTGAAAGCTTCAGCGATACCCAGTCATGCCTTGATCAGGTACCAGAAGGGGCATGCTCACCATCATCATTGGATACGTCTCAGAGATCTTGGGCAGAAGAGACCGTAGATAGTGGAAGACGTGACGAGACTGCGCCTGGCGAAGGGATTAAACTCATAGAGGTAGACTCCATGGACACAGACAACATGATGTTGGGAGATGGGCTGAGCGATGACTGGATAGACGCTTTGTTGGAACAGGAGATGTCACTATAGGGTGATAGCGCCGGCTGAAATGATCAAGATTTGGCAATGATAGTTGCATCACTGTACAATTAGAGAAATACAGATATTGGGCATGACCACTGAATCTAAACGAACATCGTTTGAAAGCTACTTGTTCTAAGTTCTGCAGCAAGGTCAATTTCGATATCTAAACTGTTGAGAGTGAGACATGCATTAAATACCCTTCGGTGGCTGACCTCTAGACTACAGTGAGTGGAGATGTACCTTGATGGAAGGAGACATATTGCTTGTTCCCCTACAACCTCATAGTAACTGTGTCTGGATAATCTTCAACGTGTCACGTGACATTTTGTGTGCACCGACTCAGGACTGAAGATCTGTCTCCAAACTCGCAAGTGTGATCATTTTGTCTATAGCTTCACCTTTGCCTGGCGGGAATTAAGGCGAGAATGCACGTAACTAATCTGCTGGAACGCTCTCAGTGCCTCACCATATAACTCTCCCCTCAGTAATCCATACACGCCCATCTTCGCCTTTGACTTGACCCGGTTGGCAAGCTCCAATGCACGATCTAACATCTCCTCCGGCTGGGCGATCTCATCCACAATGCCATCTTCCAATGCCTCACTTGATGTGAACTTGTGGCCCTGGAGGATGACCTTCCTGGCAGTCTGTGGTCGTAGCTTGGCTCTCAAAAGAGCGCCCATTCCATCGAAGTGAAGGCCAAGCTCCGCGACTGGCATGCACCAGTATCCACGTGCAGCATTCATGATACGATAGTCATGCGCCAGTGTCATTACTGATGCGCCTCCGAAAGTGTGTCCAGTGATGAGACAGATGGTAGGGAATGAGAAATCCAGGAGGATTGCAACGAGCTGTTACAGTCCGAGCATGCGCATATCAGTAAGTGGCCCACCAAAGTCAGGTTAGTCTCGGATTCTCACTCACCGGGTAAAATCCCTCGGAACTGGCGTATGAGTTGGTGTCTCGTTCATACAGATCTAGACCCTAAGCATATGTTGTCAGAAAGTGTGTTACAGGAAGAACGTGGAAGAACATACCGTGCAGAAGAACTTGGTATCATTGCCACGAATGATGACAGCGCCAGGCGCGTCGGGGCCAAGTTCCTTGCGAACATCATTCAAAGCCCTGATGATCTCTTGACAGAATTGCGATGTGAGACGGTTCTCTGGTGGCTTCTGCAGGGTAAGGATGTAGACATCTTCACGGCGCTCGAGTTGAAGGTTCTCATACATGATCACTGGCCAGTAACAAAGAATACGAAACTACCGATGGTGCTGACAATCTAGACCTCGACATTTACAGCCATTTAATGATGTTTGGTGGCTCTTCCCTTGCTTCGGGTATCCGAGAGCCCATCCACGAGAACACAGCAGACAAAATAAGTAGACCAGTTTGCGCTGCTTTGTCCGCACGCTTTGGCTCGGTTGTTTTCGTACCTCCAAGGTAAGCGGCCCCGTTCGGCGTTATGGTTGGCGTCCATGTTGGTGAAACGCCGTGGAGATTCGCCGAAGTTCCGGGACAACCTAAACACTTTCACGCCTTGCCTCACAGCAGGTCAAAATAATCATTTGTTCTCCGTGAGAAATCGTTATTGGTACCGACGTCTTGTGGACTCTTTCTAGCAACCGCTGGTCGTGGCGTCGTAAGGCTGTCCATAGAGCTGTCATGGCAAAATGAAGCAGATTCATCTTCCGATAAAGTCATACTGGCCAATTAACTCTCAGACTTTAGCAAAAGAATGATTCAATTCCCCAATGTAGGTATGTATGAGTAGACCTCTTCGCAGTCCGAAAATACATACGGTACTGCAAGAGTGCTTTGATGATGGCGTTGAGGGCGCCTAGGCCGCAGTAATAACATTGTGTGGGTGTTGACAGACGTAGGAGAACCCAGGTCTAGACGGATTGCTTAATATAATGTGACGATAAATAAGTCGCATAAGCTTTGAAGTCGCAGAGAACAAGACACAATGTGCTCAAGGGATACGATTTAGTTACTATGCCATCGTCGACCTGCTCTAGGGGGGTTATCTATCTGCTGTGTCTTGAACTTATGTTCCGACATATCTACCACCCGTAGGATACCAAGACGGGGCAATATGTTTTAAGTATGGAACACCCTCATGGTCGAATCTCTGGTGCTATTGTATTTATGTACGCGAAGCGAGATACGCATTGTTAACTCATTCTAAGAGCAATCTCTACCAGAACAGACTAGAGCATCCTCGTAACAGTCCTTAGGCCATGGATCGTGAAGATGAGAAACATAACTTTTATTGATCTAGAGGTTCTTGGTGAAATCGATTATGGCATTAGCCATTGCCTCTGATTGCTCTGGCGTCATAGCATGACCAGCATTCTTGATGACCTGCACTTTAACACGATCACCTAGATACGGTTTCATAACATCCTTTACGACAACAGCGTCGTGCTCAGCCTGTAGATCCAGAATTGGAACAGTCTCTCCCGCGGAAAAGTACTCATCAACAGGCGTATGAATGCGAGCGTACGCCTGAGCCTTGTGAGCTGCTTCACTCCACCCATCCAGCCACATACGTGGGTTGCCCTCGGGCCCAAAGAAGGCCGCTTGCAAATACTCAAGACGTTTGGATTCAGGTAGGGATAAATCGCCAGAACCGTCAATTTCCGTACGTAGTCGACTGAATGGCTTCTCGGTCGATCCGGGAGGGAGCTTGCCTGCCGAGGCGGCTGCCATAACGACGCCGCGGACAAGATCTGGACGGTCAGCGGCTAGCATGCGCGCCGGCTGGCTGCCCCAGGCATGGCCGACGATAACAGACGGGCCACATTTGATGTGATCGAGGACCATGGCGATGTCGGCGGCAAAGTCGTGCAGAGTCAGTTTCTCCATTGGCCCACTGCTCTTACCGATGCCACGGGGCTGGGGACGAATGACTCGGTAGCCAGCCTCGATAAGGAACTGAGTAACAATATCATAGTCGTTTGCGCCACGGGCTAGTGAGGGAAGGATAACGATGACAGGACCAATGCCGTGGTCGAGTGTCTCAATGGTAATGAGCCCTTTCGTGACTGTGAATGTAGAGACGGTTGACATGCTGGTAATTTTACAAGAGTGCCTTTGGTGGTGCTGATATTGTTTGCGGTTCGATGTGTAGGTTTATAGTGAAGAAGAGCTGGAGAAATCGACAAAGTTTAATTGACGCTTTCTTGGTTCAGTCGGAATAAATATGTACGTGCTCGGCATTCGGCGTTTGCGGAGTTACACAATGAAGAAACAAGTGAACTAGGCAATGTCATCATAGTGAACAGTTGTGTTTGATCAACAGTGGCAGACTATAGCTTAAACCAACTTGAATTATGCTACCTAGTATGGCACACAGCACGGGCTCTAGAAGCATCAAATGAGGAAGTCATGCAAGATATTGTCTTGTCTAAACTCACTATTTGCAGTCTCGGAATATCTGCATTGCTTAAAACTAGCTATAGAAGACCGTTGGATGTACTAGTAATTCACAATCTTGCCTGCACTCGCCCTGCCTGTCTTGGATTCTTCCACACCTGTACCTGGGGGATCTTTTCGTACCCAGGACTTGGTATCAGCTCTGGGCCCAGGATCTTCTTCTGCACCTTTCCTGTGGCACCCTTTGGGAGCTCCCCCTCGACAACCCTCAGCAAAGTCGGTAGCTTATACCCAGCCAGCTGGCCTCTGAGATCACTCCGAACCTTGGCAAGGGTAACATCCAATGCTTTCGTATTCTTGACAGCCAGCACCGCGCCAACGCGCTGCCCAAACTCATCGTCCTCGACACTCACCACCATAGCCTCATTGACATACGGCAGTGTCAGGCATGCACGCTCAATGTCCAGCGCTGAGATCTTGTAACCACCAGACTTGATGATATCAACCGATGCGCGTCCCACGATGAAGTAGAAGTTTCCTTCACGCCGGGCAATATCACCGGTCTTGTACCAACCATCGGCATCATGAGCGTTCTTGGTAGTCTCCGGTTCCATGAGGTATCTGAGTTACAAGTTAGCCATACTCATATCCAAGAGATGTAGTAGTACTTACTTGGCAAACATGTTTGGTGTCTTGACCAGAAGCTCTCCCTCAGGTGATATCTTGACCTCAACGCCTGGCAGAGGTTGACCAACAGTTCCTTTAGGAATGTCTCGAAGCTCGACAGATACACGGATACAACCAGGGATCTCGGTGGCGCCATAGCGAGCGAGGATGGGCCGACCCATTTCAGCGGCCCAGAAGTCCTGCACATGCTCCTGCAAAGCACTAGACCCGCACAGGAATGCACGGAACTGGCTAGCTGACTGCTTGTAAGGGACCTGCTCCTGCGCTGGGAGCTGTTCGATGAACCACTTCAAGCGCATATAAATGGTAGGCACGGCAGAGAAGACAGTCAGACCGCCTTGTAGCCAGCGCTGCATCACAGTGGCTGCGTCAAACTTGCCATGGAACTCGATGCAGGCACCCGCGTTCAGGAATGGGAAATACGATGTGCCCAAACCAGTCTGATGATGTACAGGAAGCGTGTGGAGGAGTACATCGGTGTGCGTGATTCCATAGCTATCACCGACAGTAATGGCGCCCTCGTGCGTGTAGGTACGTCGCAGGACTACACCCTTGGGTTTGCCAGTTGTGCCAGAAGTAAAAATAACCACACCGGGTGCGCTGGGATCTTGTGGTGGGTTTGAAGACAATGAGATGTCGGGTGGTTCGAACCGGATCGTGCGAGGCAAGTTAGATAGAATTGTGAGCTGTGTGATACCACATCGCTGCGCCGATTCCTGAGCTAGTTGCGTCGTTGCTGAGCTGGATAAAATAGCCACCTGCTGTGACTTTGTAGCGTAGTAAACAATCTCGTCGACAGGTGCCGTGGGGACTAGATGGAAGAAATCAGTCAGTTACCCTAAACAGAATAACGGTCGAGATACACGTACACATGGGAACCACCGCTGCCCCCAGCGCCAGAACTGCCAGAACAGCAACTGTGAACTCATAGCCTCCTGCAGCTAGCACTCCCACGTAAACCTCATTGCCATTGTTTAGTTGTTCAATCACCTCGTAGGGCAATGCTGCCCGTACCACATCTCTCAGTCCCAGTACTGCATCAAGCAGCTCTCCGTATGTCTTGGAGACGCCAAGCTCTCGGTCTCTGATGGCAAGGTAGTTTCTGTGTGCATGTCGAAGTAGCCTGGTGAACAATGGGTTGTTGGGCAAGACGTGTGGACCGTCGTGTAACGGTACAATTTGTGTGCGATCCATATTCGCAGTGGTAGTATCAGTAACCATGGTCAGATGTCTGATCTTGTGATGCGTGACCACATTGATTTCTCGTTAATACGAAATGTGATAAATACATTTTGACTCCTGACACTTAATTGCCATAACATGTTTTGTTTTCCGTCCGTCAGATGCTCATTGTCCGGCTCTCCGGCTTTCCTCACGTACTGGTCTCCAGATAGACCCGGCGTTAAGAAGCGCCGATAATGTGGGATCGTGCCGAGACTAAACTCTGGGTTGGTCCATATCGGTAAGTCGGCGTTTGCCACTACCCTTGAGTGTTTCCAGCGGCGTTTCGGCGATATAGTTCGTCGTGGGAAACCAACCGCTTGTGTGTCGGTGGTAACTCAATATAGACTGCGCAAATAAATTGCCAGAGTTTGACTTTATGGAGCGAGCTGTGATGCCTCATACTTGGCTCTACACTGAACAGGTTACCACGGAACCCACATCGAAATTGCATTCAATATTACTGTGACACTACATGGCAACAATGGCAGTAATCGAGGTCGAGTACAGGGGTCCCATTGCGGTCATTGTGCTTAACAAACCGAGCAAGTTGAACGCTCTGACCAAAGATGAGTTTTACGAGCTTGCGCGCACACTTCAGGATGTCAGCAACCATGACGAAGTGGTAGCGACTGTATTAACAGGCACAGGACGGTTCTTCTCAGCGTAAGTAGCTCACTCATCGTCTTGCAAATATTACTGGTATTTTTACTGACAGATCTGTGCAGCGGCGCAGACGTGTCGGTCTCCAGACAGACGCCTGAGGGCACCGATTTGTATCGGCACAACTTGACCGTCACGGTAGCCAGCAACATGAATCTTGCGCGAGCATTCTATACACACCCCAAGATCTTGGTAGTAGCACTGAACGGTCCTGTGGTTGGCATGGCTGCTGCGCTGATTGCTTTTGCCGACTTTATCTACTGCACACCAGAAACATATCTCTTGACACCGTTCGCTAGCTTGGGCCTGATCAGCGAAGGTGTCTCGTCGATAGCTTTCGCAGAGCGCATGGGAATCTCGAAAGCAAACGAGGCTCTAATTCTGTCCAAGAGAATCTCCAGCAAGGAATTGCTCCAAGCTGGTTTCGTGAACCAGATATTCGATTGTCCCGCGCAGTCATTTCGGACTGAGGTGCTCAAGGAGGTCAAAGAAAGGTTTCATGATGGCCTGAATGCTTCAAGCATGTTGCAGATTAAGAAGATGATTAGACAAAGATCAAGACGTGAATTGGACGCGCAGAATGTTGATGAAGTGTTTGGAGCTTTGGAGAGAAACGTTCAAGGGATTCCGCAGAAGGAATTTGAGAAACTGAGGAAAGGGCAAAAGAAGCATAAACTATAGCAGTATGACTGTTCAGTATTCGGATGTAGAGTATCTAATGAACTAAGAGTCGAACAAAAACCCATCGTTGAGAATCCAGTTCTCTACGTGCTCGAACTGAATCGTCCCCAAGTCAAACGCCTCCCCTGCCTCCATGAACTGTTCATAATCTGTATCTAACGTATCGTTTGGGGGTTGCATTGCCACTGTTATTTGCCCTTGGATATCCACTGGGCTTGCGGATATCTGCTGACTCAAAGTACTCCATATGCGGCAATAGCCAAGGTCTATCATCTTGAAGTATTCTAAACTCTTATTGTCCACCCGTAGTTCCGTCGTAGAGGTTTCGGTACGTTGTTGTCTCTTCTTGATAGCATTTTGGAGTGCTCTAGAAGCTCCGATAGCCGATCGCCAACGCTTGGAAAGTTCAGTGAGTGCAAGCTGAAGTATCTCCAGATCCGGCTGGACAGCATCCCACAGCCGCTTGTCAGGCATGACTGACACGAGTGCCATACTTGAAATGAGGCAATACCGAGTACTGATCGGTGCCAAAACCTTGATCTCGTCTCTGGCCAAGAAATCTTCAAAGATGCGGGCGACAAACGATGCAGCTAGCGTTGCAACTACCGACAACGACCCAGCCGAGTGTTGCATTCGAGAAAGCACGATCAAGCTAGTGAAATATGGTAGATACAATTGGCGAGCCGGCAGGTTGTGACTGTTTGCAAAATAGCTGTGCGGTGGCTGATTGCTTGGTGCGACCCAGAGCTCTTGCGGCAGACTCGTTGTCCAACAACACAGAGCGTTCACAATATAGAGTCTTTTTGTTCGGGACATGTGTCGTCTCATGCAGCAAGATGAGATATCGCCAAGCACTTGACAGATATTCACCCATGCCGAGAAGAGTTGGAATGCAAAGAGGGAGTCTGGGAAGTCGCTTGCTGTTGGGGGTTGGACATCGCTGTCATCGAGATTTATGACTCGTGGTCTGCCATGTGCGACTGAGATCAAAGAGTCTCGGACCTGCGTAGTTGTTAATGAATATGAATCATCTATCCAAACACAATCTGGTGGCACTTACAACTAAACTCCACCATAGCCTCCGACGAATTGCCTTGGATGGTCCTGGGGGAGGTTCCTTGTGGAGGCCAATCTGATGGGCGATCCCGACCCCAATCTTGAGCCAGAAGCCACTATTGTCAAATGAGATATGCTCAGGAGCCTGCGGATTGTACCATTGAAGCATCAACGAGGCCTTGATGGCAGACATTCCATCCGTCTCTACTCCAGACCAAAAGACTGCTTTAGCCTTGTGATAAAAGTCATCCGATGATGCAAAGGCAACTACAGAAGGTGCACTCGTGACTCGACTACCGGCCAGCCATAACGATTGTGCTAGGAGCATGGAACTCCTTTCTTGGTCAAAACATGAGAGCTCTTGGATATCTTTCGGTTCCAGGACGGGTGTCCATAGGTTGCAGTAGTCTAGGAAAGCACTGAGCAGGCTTTGACGTGCTGCTTGAGGAGGTATGTCGAACGCTTTCCATAGCACCAGTGTTTCTTTTTGGGTTGTAGCATGAGGTCCTACCTTGATCTTCGCAGGTTCGAATGCACGAGCACTCGTCTCATCTATCTCATCGTCGTCTGCAACGTAGTGGCCTCTGCCAATATATGTGGTTGCTTGACTCTTGCAGTCACGTGTTAGTATTGAATCAGATCAATGATAGTCATAAACAGATCCATGGCTTCTCTGCTGCCTCGGAATTGAATGGGTACGAGTAGGTACATTCTTGATGAAGACATAAAATAGGTGACTTACTGTGGATGGAGTCTGATATGCAGGGTGATCTACCGGCATGTCTATTCCAACACCAGACGCCTGCGAAACGCTCTGGCGGTCCCGGTAACCCTGACTGCCATTGTCGTTGAGCTGTCTACCACTGGGGGCAGTACCTGCACGACGACGCTTTCTAGAGCGTGGACTAGGGTATCAAGTCAGCCTACACTGGGTAAACCTTTGTCTAGAGATGGAATGCCCACATGCACTCGACTCCAGCGGCCTTGCATGTTACGCAAATATTTGATTCGGCATCGGCTTCACAGCGGACCTGGACCAAGTTAGCCCGTCTGCCCGTCTGCGGACCAAGTCAGGTATGGTTAAGCTCAAGACTAGACCCGATTAGACCCAGCCGGGGCTGATCATGCGGATAGATCCCTCTGGACACATGCACTGACCTTTCGATTGTGACAGAGTGTGCACGCAAGCATTTTCGATGGACTGTCGGTGTTGTTGTAAGGATTGTGCCGGTCGGGAAGAGTTGACGGAGGAGAGTCTGGAATTTGAACATGTTGGTGTGGTTCCGAAACACCGAAACGCCGACCAACTTGACCGAAAAGGGAAATTTAGACTAGTGCACGACTCAGCGAATTGTGAACATGCAAGCCTCTTCCTGCTACTCGGTATCTCGCCGGATTTCCGGTCATCCTCCATGTTCACACATTCGGCAACGTTCTCAACAAACGTTGGCCCTCGCCAAATCGACCTGCATTTGTCGGCGGAAGTCTGCACAGGAGCAATGCATTGGAAAATATATAGAACGGGTGACAGTACAGACCCAGTCAGCGTTGGCTGCAGTCGAGGGATGCTCAGGGCATTTTTTTGGTCTTTCAGGGACAAGCGTTGAGATTTTAGAAGCATTGACCGCTATAAGCATGGCCCGAGGGACAAAATTAGCAGGTCAGTTAATGACCAGTGGTTCGTGTTTCCAGGGCCCGGTCACCCATTTCTGTACCCTAAACCCACTACAGCGCCTCTCCAAGTGAGGAACGAATTTACATTAAAGACAAAGCAGTTTGAGGCCTTCACAAGCATCAAAGTGTTATAGACATTCAAGACAAGCAACAGTTTCAATTCCTGCAAAAACATGTATTTAAATACATGAATAATGTATATCCTTCTCTTCCGAGTGCGCAACGATGATCAACGCCCATTGGCAGCAGCGTACAGTGAAGTTAACCCATTACATGACACCTGGGCAACCCATTCGACCACTTCCACTTCATAGAACATGGACAAAATGAACCCAACCATGTAGCTATCATCGTCGCAAACTTGTTTCTTACTCAACGTACCGCCACCTCTTTGGTAGGTTGTTGGCCGCTTCGTGTGCCTCCATCTTCTTGTTGAGCTTCTTGACATACCACTTGCAAACCAGGCAACCGACGATGCCCAAAACACAGCCTGCAATGATCAAAATTCCACCATTCTGATAGCGAGGTTCCTGAGAGCGAAGCTTGTTTGGTTAGTAAGATTCTGAGATGCTGATGCCGAGAGACTTACGAAAAAGTATGGTGTGAACCAGTGGGAGACTGATGCGATGCAGTTGGTAATGGCAACCAGGGCACCACGCTTTGTACGCGGACGAGCGACGTTGGTTGTCTCCCAAGGTATGTGAACCTGTGTCCCAGTTAGCATAAAGTGATACCAAGGCTGATGCATTCTCACATTCAGGCCAACAAATGGTCCAGCGCACAGGAGAAACATGCCAAAGTACCGGGCACCTGGGTTCAGAGTCGAGATCATAATGATGACACCGATGATGCATGCGACTGTGCTACCAATGATATGCCAGCAATGCTCCATGTGTTTTCCCGACGACCAAGAGATTGCACAGGTGGCGATGTAAGCGAAGATGTACGGCGGGGCTTGGATGAGATAAGTCATGAGGTTCGAGTATCCTAGAGTTTTCACAATCTGTGCAAGTCAGCTATATTCAATACGTGAAACCTTTTGCATGCGTTACTTACAGATGGGAAGAAATCTTTGAATGAGAGTGCGACGATGAGACCAAAGTGAAGGACTGTGTAAATCCAAGTGAACGGGTCCTGGCATGCGAGCTTCACACCCTCCCAAGCACCACCTTCGTCGTCCTCGGACCGTCCACCAGCTGACACCATCATTCGATATTGGGCCATCTCTGACATTTCGGGTGTCATGAAGTATGTCCCTGTATTGTGGGGGAAGTTGGGGATGCACCAGAGTCCCATGGCTGCGACGAACAATCCGACAACGCCTGTAAAAGTTGAGGTGAGTCGTCTATCTTGACAGTGGGAGACATTCTTTACTTACCCTCGATGATGACGAACCACTGCCAAGCACGCATACCGGCAACGCCATTCATGTTCTCCAAGACACCGGCAGCAAGGAGCCCGGAGAAGATGTTGGAAGCGATGTTACCAGCATGCCAGATGGCCATTCTCAAAGGTGCCTCCTCCTTGGTGTACCACGAGGAAGTCATCAAGCTGACCATAGGAAGAAAAGGGCCCTCGGCCACTCCCACCATGAAGCGGCATACCAAGAACGACCACCCACTAGACATCGCAGCCATACAGGCTGTTATAACAGACCATGCTACCACATAGGCGGGCATCTGCCATCGCGGTAGGCCTTTGGCGAGGTACACAGTAGCAGGAAGTTGGGTGATGATATAGCCAACATAGAAAAGGGAAATTCCGGCAGACCACATGGTATCAGACATGTGCAGGTCGTCTTGCATACCTGCCAACCGAGCATTGGCCACGTTGATACGATCGAGGTAGCCCATCAGCAGCATGAGCGTAACAACCGGAAGGAAAACCCAATCCAGCTTACGTTTGAGCTGCTTCTCGATACGCTGGCGGTCTTCAAGGCTTTTGTTGACCAAGAGGGGAAAGAGAATGAGGTACTCATCGTCTACTGTCTGTCCTTCGACATGGGTTGCAGATTGTTTCTCCATAGAGCTGGCATGGGAAATTGTGCGTTGAACGGTCATTATTGTGTGATGTGGTTGTCGACAGCCTACTGGGTGTCTTTCTTGATGGAGGAGGACTGGCGGGAAGATTGGATATACACCATACTGCAAGGACAGACGGATTTATACCTGAATAGAGAGTGTAGCACACACGCATGCGCTGAGCATGTTAGTACTAGCCACTAAGACTCTCATCAGGGCGAGGGGTATGCTACAAACGACTCGAAGGAACGGGTTGACCCCACGATGTAACTCATCCAGGCTTTTGGGCTGTGGGAACTCAGTGCTGGGTTCCCCGCGATTACCCCAGACTATTTGGACTTGGCGTTATCTAGCGTGGGGAGATCTAGAACCTTGATTTGATAGTGTCGGCGTTTCGGAACTTCGGTCATTCCATGACAATGTTGGGGCATGTTGAGGGTGCAAGGTTCTGCTGTTGCGGAACACATGGTAGGGTGCAGCGTGTGACCGACGAACTACTAGTTACGATGCGCACAGCTTCGAGCAGCCCACACCCGCTCAGCTTCCTTTCTGTGCTGGTGAAAGTGTGTTTAGTTGGTTCTCCGCTGATGTCGATAAGCTTCTTATGATCACCTCCAGGTTGACTCTAATCTTCCGTGAGAGTCTACCTTGCCGAGTTCGGTGCAATAATTATTATCTTACACATATTCACTTACACTTTTAATATCTGTCGTTTCAAGTGCAACGACTCTAGGCGCTACCTTGATGCCGTATTCCTCAATGGCGATCTATGGATGGTGAAATGGGATGACTAGTTGAAACCCCTTATTAAAATTATGTTGTTGGTCTCATGTTTGGTCCCTCGATAGACCCTGGATAGAGATGCCATCTTCAAGAACAAGGATCAAACCTCTTCCTTAGTTGAAGTAATTACTAGAATGGGTATCACAATCACTACCCTAGACATATCCGTGCTGATGACGGGAATGACTATTCTGGCTGCAGGGCTGGCAGTTCATAGGAGCTTCTGATATGTTAGTCTCTGGCTTCCAAAGCAACTGTATTCCCTCTCAAAAGTACCAGGTGAGCACAGTTCATACCATGAAGAGGGGTATCTCAACGGAAATAGTGTCACTTGGCATATCAATGGAGCGAAGAAGGCACGGAAGATGATAATCGTACTCTTCTTGAAAGCCTTGTAAATTAGTTCCCTATGCATACAAGAGCCAAGACAACGAATTTACGTTGAGTAACATTCCCATATAGGAAATTGCCAAGTCGACTCAATGTGTGTTGAGCTGTTCTAGACAGGTTTCTCTGTTTTGCTTGTGCGTTGTTGTGTATTGATCTCTTCTGGTGGTGAGGGTCTCATGATCTGTTGAGTAGAAGCACGCTAATTTAGGTGACCAGCGAATGATCAGTAATGGCGTCTGAGAATGAACAACTTGATGAGTATTGGCAGGCATATTCATATGGTAAATTGAAGGATGCCCGGCAACGATGCAATCCGATCTCCGAAACCCATCGACGGACTGCTGCTATCTATAACTGACGAGTCTCCTCCGGTTTCCACTCATAGGAACACTCCAGTCGAACAATCGTCATACATACAAAAGCAGCGTAAATGTCGCTCAACGGTTAGTCCTCAGCTCTCCTTCCTTCGATACACACAACTATATAGAAGAGACACCAAGCTGGCAGTTGACGTACCCAGCTTCTATTGTCAAGAGTAGTAACAGTTAACCGGATAGTTCGACAGGGCTCTTTGTATCACCTCTTATAGTCATTTGCGATTTTCGTAGGGCAAACTGACTTGATCCCTAGCTCTGTAGCCACAAGTTACACAGGACGCCAAGGTAAGAGATGTGGATTTTGCCACGCACCCAACGTACCTCGGACGTCGATTCGCCGTTAACAATATGGAAATGCGTTTAGATTTTACTTGTTAGTAATGGCCAATTGCATTATATGAAACAGAGTTCACCTATATTACACTTCTGGCCTGTGATGGACAAAGTTCAGAGACGTAACTTTATTCTTAGACACATAAACACAAAGCCTGTCTAGCAGCAAGCTACCACTTCTTTTTCATCAAGATAATCTTATAAAAGACAACTTTAATCCATCATAAAGATTCGATGTTTAACAAAACACCAAGCCTTCACTTACCAGTTGCCCTACCCAGGTTCTCGCTTTGATCCTTTGCATGTTGTGTATTCAAGGCAACTTCTTAGAGGAAGGTTAACATGTAGATCATATCTGTTTCAAATAGATGATTCCATCTATTATTAAACTTTGTGGCTTTTGTCCCCGGTTGTATCAATAATTCCATTCAAACGGGAATTATCCGTTGAAAATGTTATCTGACGTTGTTGCTGGTCGTTGGGGTTGGTTTATTTTTAGAATGATGTGATGCGATAAGATAAGATAGTGCATGATAAGATAACTTTAGATTAGATAGTAGATCTTATCGGCGATAACAGACACGCTCGTCGCTAGGCCACATTCGGTGTCCCGGAGAGCACCCTACCCTGAAGATAAGCTTATCTTGGTTGATCTTCTCCACGAATTCTATTTGAACGAAAACATAGAAGAAGTATTGGCACTGGACGTTGATTGTTGATTCATCTTTTCAATTGTTCTAATCACAAACTAGATCTAGATTAGCGTGTAAACCCATGGTTTGACGGAGTGAATTCTTCTTCTTTTTGCTGTTGTCCACATCATGGATGCTTTCTTCAAGCAGTCAAGCGAAAATACGGCATGTACAGTGCTTGACGAACACATCTAACTGAAACTTTGGGATTTAACGTTATTGACTAAAAACTTAATCAGAAGTTGTTAATCGTGTGCTTCATTGCAGGACACGTCGCATTGAGATCACCCATGATAATGCGTTTCGCATATACAGTTCGCATCTCGAGACAAGTTACACGCGGCTACAACAAGGCCGACACGAATTCACTGACTCAATGCGAAAACTGTTCCACATATTCTTACTAAACGTGGAAAAGATGCTCGGGGCCCAATGCCAAGGCGCCGGGAAATAAAGAAGCAAACCGCGCACCCTGTTAGCATCTGTAGATCCCGTCATGATCGTCAAAGCGCATTTCAATACCACCGAGTTGAGGCTCTCATCCCCTTGATAGATATCCGCTTCACTAATGCAAGTTCTGTCCATCAATGGATCTGAGAAAATATCCGACAGAAACATTGTCGAGCGCAATCGGACCTTTCAATTTCTCCGACGTTTTACTTGCAAGATCTGCAATTTTCCGAGTGCATACGTAAGATACTTGCTCATAGTGCTTGTCTCTCGTTTCGCTTACTCATCTCATCGGCAATAGTCGAGATGAGATAAGATGTAGACTTGTTTTGAAGCTTGGTGAGAACCTTATTGGCTTGTCAGACCAGACATGGGATATACGATATGTCCAATGGGGATTAGATCCATGCGCCCAGGCAAACCTCCAACGTATCTACAGATATAGAAACAGCAGTCAAAGGTTCCAATACGAGACTGCAACAGTTAACGGGGCAATTATATTGCATGCCCGTTAATTGCACCAGGACTCTCTGTCTGCAACGATGCCCTCACCTGAAGCTGCTGGGTCAGGATGCGGCAGATTATCAGTGATGTCATGACGCGTCCTGACAAGTTAAGCCTCAAATCACAACCTGCGAAAGCGAAAATTCTTCAATTTCTTCTGTCCTGTGCTTTTTCGTTTGCGTCTTTTAAAAATTCGTGACTGTATTGCTGTCAAAGCAGTCATGGCACGGCCTGTAGATCAGTATCAGAGTGTTGGCCTATACTCCACAGGTGTCCAAGTTTTGAGTGTCCTTTGAGTGGCATTTGTGCACAATAACTGCCGAAAACCGCAAATTGTAGAAAATACAGCCTAGCTCAGTTTGCTTGTCACTTATCAGATAGCAAACAGCACTGATGTTGTCTAGACCGAGTCTGCGGCTTAGACATGGAAGCTTGCGTAACCCTGTCCATTTTTCCCCAAGAGCCGGGACTAGACATACTAACCTTGCCGCTTTGGGAAATGACATGCAGGCCAGGATACGGTACAACCTCTTACAGAGCCGCAATGGCCGTAAACGGAACAATGGGGATTAACACATCTGTCAAGTCCCGGCGATGCCTTGATCACCATGTCTAAGACGATTGGTTATCGTAACTAGGCGCTATCCTGTGAGGTCGAGCTCTTCAGCACAGACAGGTCCGCCCCTTTACTTTACAGTCACGGCAGTGATGTTCGCCCGCTGAGGATACTGTTACCTGAAGTTTACAGCAAAAACAAGGCATGCCCGGTTCCAAGCTATCCGAGAGGCAGATTTGGCCAGACGGGTCCTGGTACAGATCGCATGGGCAAAATGCAACCTGACGAAGCATTGTGATGATCACTGACGATCGACAGGAGAGCGCCTTGTCGGACAAGATGGGATATCCGAGTATATAGCCTGCGGCAACGAACCTTCCAGTAGATAGTTGCGGCAGAACATTGAGATCTTCAGATTTACGCTTGACATTAGGAAGTGATCTGAGACTCTAGTGCAACGACATTTCCATTTACCCTTTTATCGTCCTTTTTTGCCTTTTTGTTTTGGCTCGCCAATCGCTTGATCAAAGTGTGCATCGCAAGATGGAACTGCGTGCTCTGTTGAGGGAGCTGTGTGATTTGCCCGCGTGTAACATCACACAGAGCCCACAGATCCAGTCGATTCATGCCATGACCCTTGACAAAGCCGACCTATTGGCGTCAATTCCTACGACAGGGGAGCCATCCACGCAACCTCTCCACCTTCTTCATACTCTTTTGAAACAGCTCTCTGGACCTTGGCCTGTGTTTCCTCTTGTCAAGTGCTTGACAAGAGTCTACAAACATCTTCCCGAAGATATCAAGACTGGCAATGATGCTGAATCTGCCCTTCTTCTAAAGCAGACTTCAGATCTTGTCAAGGCTTCATACAATTCTCTTGCTCAGTTCATCAGTAACGAGAAAAAGCCAGCCCTTCGAGCTTCAAGTGGCGGCCATGTCATCACTCATCACGAACTCCTCCAATTTGTCAACAACTTCCAACTTCCCGTCGAATCACCTGGTCGAAAACCCATCGTCTCCATCGCACTACCGAACGGTCCCCTCCTCGCAGCAACATGTATCGCCGTCACGACATACTACACTGCATCGCCCATCAACCCCGCTGCCGGTCCCGAGCAATTCCGAGCCGATATCCTACAAGCACGATCGAACTTTATATTGACGACGAGAGAAGAGTATACCAAGCTTCAACTCGATGCATCATGGGTTTCGGACAACGGTATTCGAGTCTATGTCATCGAGTGGGTCGTTGGTGACGGCATCTCGGTCGAGACACTCGATGGCAAGTCTGTACCTACTGGCATGGTCGAACGGGTCTGCAACACAGCCGACGATATCAGCTTGATCCTTTTCACGAGCGGTACTTCTGGCACCAAGAAGGTTGTACCGCTGACAACACACTCCATTGTCACTGGAGTAGTCGCAGTCATTGAGTCATGGGGTCTCACCTCCGAAGACATCTGTCTGAACATGATGCCTCTATACCATGTGTAAGTTCACCCATCACGCATTCTCATTGTCGTTAACATTGTATAGTGGTGGCTTGGTAAGGAACATCTTTGCCCCGATCTTCGCAAACGGTTCAACAGTCTGCTGTCCCTCCTTCGATGCCAACCTCTTCTGGGACGTGGCTGAGACCATTCAACCGACTTGGTACTATGCCTCACCTTCGATGCACTCCGTCATCGTCGCCGAGGCAGCTGCGAGACCTGAAGCTCTACAGAAGAGTCGTATCAGACTTGCCTGCAACGCTGCTGGTGGGTTGCTTCCGTCTTTGGCATACCAGCTTCGTGATATCTTCAACTGTGTCGTCCTTCCCAGTTATGGAATGACAGAGTAAGTTCATCATCTACTCACTTACATCGAGTGCTAACACTGCTAGGTGCATGCCCATATCCACGCCACCTCTCGACTACCGTCTCGACCGTGAAGGTACATCCGGTATCAGCACTGGCCCCGAACTCACCATTCTCGATTGGTCAGAAGACCACGTCCCTATCAACACCGTCGGCCGAATCTGCGTTCGCGGCGAACCTGTCTTCCCAGGCTACCTCAAGCCTGATGGATCTTACGACAAGTCACCCTTCAACGCGAGCGGGTGGTTCGACACGGGCGACTTGGGATACATGGACAGTGATGGTTATCTTTACATCACCGGCCGCAGCAAGGAAGTCATCAACCGTGGTGGTGAACTCATCTCGCCGTTCGAGGTTGAGAATGCCATCATGACTGCTTCCAAGTCTGATGATTCACCCATCTACGGAAGGGTATCACAGACTTTGGCTTTCTCGGCTACTCACGACGTTCTCCAGGAAGTTGTCGGAGTCATTCTCGTGACGCCGTCGGGTGTTCCTCGAGTCGACCTTCGAACCCTCCATGCTGCACTGAAGGCTTCCCTTCAGCAAGCAAAGTGGCCTGTCCTCATTGCTTACATGGATGATGTTCCCAAGAACAACAACAAGGTTCTTCGCATCAACCTTGGGAAGCGTATGGACCTTCCATGTCTGACCGATGATACACCTCATATGGGAAGACATTGGGATGCGACATGCCCTCCTGCTGATACACCTTTGTCTTCTTCCATTGGCAGCTCGCCTTGTCAGGTCGACTACCACATGCTTTCGACTCACACCCAAGGTATTGTTCCTGGCCATGTCGATGTGTTTTGTATACAAGGCAGTGATGGAGCTCCTCAAGTCGTCCTGGCACCCAAGACCAACGATACTGCTGTCGACAATACCAGTTTGACCACCACCATTCGACACGAACTCGGCCACCTCGTCGACAACTACATGGTCCCCAGCGAGATCCACGTCTTCGATCGTCCACTACCTCGAAGCCCTTCTGGAGAAGTCGATGTTGACTTGCTCCAAGCACAACTCGATGACTTGTTGACAGCTTCAATGAAGCAACTTGAAGCTAGCACAGAAGGTCTCGTCACCAAGGCCTTCGCAGACGTTCTTGCTCTCCCACCAGCCGATATTCCCCGCGACACCGACTTCTTCAGCCTTGGGGGTGATTCCCTTCGAGCTGGACGTCTTCTCGCAACTCTTCGTTCCGAGTTCAGCATCCATCTGCCCATCACCATCGTCTTCAACGAGGGGACTGTCAGTGCCCTTGCCGCTCATATTGACAAGATGCTGGAGGGCAAGCGTGAGGGATATGAAGAAGTAGACACTGTTGAGGGATGCACCAAGACTCATAGTTCTACCAACCCATTCCTGATGCTTCTTCAACTTGTTCCTATCGTCGTCGTCTATCCCCTCCGTCGCGCCTTCCAGTGGACATGCTTCTTCGTCGCGCTCGCATACAGCCAGAAGCTTCCCACCAACCACTCCGTCCCCGGCCGCTTCGTCAACTTGGTCGTCTCTCTGATCATCTCTCGCATCGTCACTCAGTTCGTTTCACCTTTCGTCGGCATCTTGGCGAAGTGGCTCATCATCGGTCGCTACCGTGAGGGCATGTATCCCATGTGGGGATCGTATCACACTCGATGGTGGTTGGTTCAGAAGATCGTTGCCGTCTGTGGTCGAGGCTTCTTCGAGATCAACGACATGACACTGAGGGTTTACCATCGACTCATGGGTGCTAGCATTGGCAAGAATGTGAAGCTCAACGAGGCTTTCATTGGAGAGTGGGATCTTGTCACTATTGGCGATGATGCGAACATCACTGGATGTATCTGTCGACCATTCGCCGCAGAGGGTAACACTTCCATGTACCTTGGCCGGATCACCATCGGTGAGAAGTGCACAGTTGGCTTCTCTTCTATCGTTGTTCCAGGTACCACCATGCCAGCCAACACTTGTCTCGGCTTCAACTCGTCCACTTGGGAGATGCAGGACGCCAGCGAGGAGTATCGTGACCAACTCCCCAGCGCGAGGAAGGGCCCTCACTGGCTTCTCAACATCCTCTTCACTCTCCCACTCATGGGTCTCTCTCAGTTTGTTGCCGCTCTTCCGTGGGCCGGTGGTCTTATTGGCATGGTCTTGAAGAAGGCTTCACCACGCGTGGAGCCTTTGAGAAGCAGCGTCGAGTGGTTTTGTCAGCCGAAGCGAATCGGATACCACTATCTCGCTCGCGTAGCAGGCTGCGTTCTTGGGCCCTTCTTCCTCTTTGCTTTCATCGTTCTTGTCAAGGCCATCCTGGACTGTGTCTTCGGCAAGCTTCGCTCTGGTTCCAAGCAGGAGACGTCCACTGTGGCAGCCTGGAGAGCAGGCTTGATGAGGGATATCTATCCTGTCAAGACGCTGCACAGGCTCACAAGTCTGTTTGGACAGCACTACGAGGCTACGTCGATCGCTCTGCGGGCTCTGGGTGCCAAGGTTGGACAGCGTGTCTACTGGCCTGGAACTGGTCCCAGCATTGGCGATTACCATCTCGTCGAGGTTGGCAACGATGTTGTCTTTGGGTCGCGCTCTCACCTCGTTACCTCAGATGGTATCGGGTCTGAGAAGGTCACCATCCAGGACCGGGCCATGATCGCTGATCGAGTGACTCTTCTTCCGGGCGTGTCTGTCGGAGAACGAGTTACCATGGGTTCTGGTGCCTTGACCAGGCGAAGGGGCAACTACCCTGACGGTACCTATGTTGGTTCCAAGGGTGGTGATGCAGTCTGTCTGACGACCAGTCGTGAAGGCTCCAAGGATGGAAGCGCTCAATCATCAATGCTTGACATGTCTTTTGATGAGAAGAAGTTCCAGAGCGAGACAGATCCCAGTCAGACCTCCGGAAGCATCACTGGTGATGGTCCAGACAAGGACGATCTGTCTCCGTTCGGCCGAGCCTTCTACCTCAAGATGGCACCGTACTACGTCCTCGGTCCTTTCGCCATCTTCTGCTACTCCACCTTCATCGCCATCTTCACCTCCATCTACTGGGACGCTCCCAGTATCTCGTCCATCCAGCTTGTTCGCGTCGTCCTCATCCATGTTCTTGGAACTGGCCACCCTTGGTGGAAGGACCTGGCTGCCATCTTCTGCACCATGCTCGTCGCCATCGCCGTTCTCACCACCATCCAGTCGGTTCTCGCCTTGGCCATCATCATCGTGTCCAAGTGGGTTCTCATGGGTCGCCGCACACCTGGCAACTACGACTGGGACAAGTCGTCTTACTGTCAGCGCTGGCAGATCTTCCTTGGCATCGAGCGTCTTCGAAGGGGTTGCTACAACGGCAATGGCATCCTGAACCTTCTCACCGGAACGTCCTGGATTGTCTTGTACTTCCGTCTTCTCGGCGCCAAGATCGGAAAGGATTGTGCCCTTTTCGCTAATGGCACTCCAAGTCTCATGTTCACCGAGCCTGAACTCATCTCTCTGGGCGACCGTGTCGTGGTTGATGATGCCAGTGTTGTTGCACACATCAACACTCGTGGCAAGTTCGACTTGAACAGGGTAGACATTGGAGACAGGTGTGTTCTTCGCACTGGAAGCAGACTTCTCAGTGGTGCACGCATGGAGAACGACAGTTGTCTCTTGGAGCACACACTCATCATGGGTGGTGATGTTGTGGAGGAGAAGTCGACGATGCAGGGCTGGCCCGCGGAGAGATTTACTCGCAAGAGAGTCTAAGTCTCGAGCATTCGCATTCTTTCGTTTTCCGTTGTCTTTGTAGATTTTTGTAGTCATCTTGGGTCGGTTTGTAATATTTGTATGTATTTCAGGATTGGGTACGGTTCAAAAGTTTTAGATTTGGAGTCGTTTTTGTTTGGGCACCTTTGATCTCTCTACAGAAGGGATCAGGTTTAATCGATGATAACATTGTTTATCTACATTTGTTTCTTTCTTCCAGTGACCTCTTAGATTCGTGTTCCAGCGTTTTAGTACACTGATATACACCAACCACTTATTACCTTACTTGGAGGTTTATTTCCTTTACTGTTGAACCACTGACATCGTACTGTTAGGAGCATCTATATTGGATAACTCGCTACCTCGTACACCAACCACACCTGGTCACTATTGCATGATGTTTGGAACCACCAGTTAATGATTCTCATCATAGACACATTGAGTCAACAATAGAAGTGTTTCTTCATTCCAGCATGTATCATCGTGACAGTGACTAACTATTTACACGAAGCCCAATTCCTCCTCGCATATTACCGAATCACAAAGCTCCCATCTCTCAACTGGCATAAGGCTTTCCCTTCTTGACTGTTTCAAGAACAGCAATGCTAAGCTCGGGCATGGTGAACTTGAAAGCACCCTTCTTGTCAGCCTTGAGAGTAGTCTTGGTGCTCTTGACGACATTGTTACCCTTGTGAGGATCGTTGAAGGCAAAGGGAGTGTCCTCCTTGTTGGTCAACAGCGTCAGCTCAGCCTGTGTACCAGCCTTGACGCCTTCAAATGACAGAGAAACAGGAACGTCAGCGTGCTTGGTGGTGTTGTAAGCAGCACCCTTCCAGATCAGAGTGCCCTTGTCCTCGTTCTTGCCAGCAACGTAGAACAAAGGATCCAAGTCTCCCTTGACGGGCAGGGTGTGTGTCATGGGGTGGCCGGCGAACAGTTCCCAGACGTACCAGCTGGTCGAGCGGGTAGTCATGGCAGCATCGGCAGCGAACTGGACCATGGTGATGGCCCATTGCCAGCGGTTCTCGTTCTTGAGGATGGGTGCGTAAAAGGTTCCGGGAATACGGTCCGCGTTACGCTCGTAGCCAACGAGAGCAATGGCTTCACCGACACCGGAGATCCACCAGGGATAAGGCATGAGGTTACCCTCCCACTTGATTCCACCGTTGGGGTGGGTAGAAGCAACTTCACCGATGATGTGGCCGTACTTGTTGTTGTCGAAGAGATCAAATTCCTCGACAAGAACATCAGGCTCGCGGTAAGGGTGGTAGTCACCGATTCCGGGGGCGGGGATGTCGAAGCCAGCGTTCTTGTTGCCGACGGGGTCGATGGAGGCACCGGAAGAGATGACAGTCAGGTCGGGGTGGGCCTTGTTGATGGCCTCGAGGAACATGGGGAATCGGTACTCCTTGTAGCTGTTCCAGCCGGTTGGGTAACCAGCGAGCCAGTCTTCGTTACCAATCTCGACGTAGGAAAGTCTGAAGGGCTTGGGGTGGCCAAGCTCAGCACGCTTCTTACCCCACTTGGAAGTGACAGGTCCTCGGATGAACTCGATTTCGTCAAGTGCATCGTCAATCAGAGGCTGGAGTTGATCCTTGGGAGTGACACCTCCGTCAAGAGAGAGACCAGCATAGACACCAACAATGATCTCGAGGTTCATGTCTTCAGCCCACTGAAGGTACTCCAAGATTCCAAGACCGTGAGTCTGCTGGTAGCTCCAGACACCCTCGAAACCAGGACGGTAGCGAAGAGGACCGATAGTGTCCTTCCAGTCCCACCAGGTCTTGTTGGTGTTACCCTCGAGCATGTTACCACCAGGGAAACGGAGAAGACTGGGGTGCAGACCTTCGAGTGCCTCTGCAAGGTCAACTCGAAGACCGTTCTTGCGTCCCTTGTAAGTGGGAGGGAACAAGCTGATGAGGTTGAAGTCAAGAGCTCCGTCAGCACCCTTGGGGTCGAAAGTGATGGCAAATGTGTTGTTGCTGCTGGGTGCATCCATCTTGGGCTTGAGGGAGAACTCGTGCTCAACCCACTTGTCCTTCTTGGCCTTTGACTTGACCTTGACGCTGCCAAAGACATCGTCTGTGAGGTTGGAGCGCAGAGACGCAGTGAAGTGGCCCTTGTAAGAGCCCTTGACCCAGAAAGAGCCAGTGTACTTGTGCTTCTTGACGTCCATGCCCCAGTATCCCTCGTTTAGGAAACCGATCTCGTTGGATTTGCCCTTCTTGCCAGGCTTGACCTTCATGGAGACGGGAAGGACGTCGGAGAGCGGCTCGTCGAGTCGGTTGAGGGACAGGTCGGCGCCATTGATGGAACGCCAACCTGAGAGCGAGACGGGGTATTTCTTGCTGTACTGGAAGGCTCGGTTGCGGATCAATTCGGCGTAGATACCACCGTCGCCGGAGTTGTTGATGTCCTATACAAGTCAGCCTGTGTCACCACAACACTCAACTGGAACTGACCTCGTGAAGAAAACCATATTGGTGACCGCTAGTAGCGTTACCGCCCTTGCTGCCAACACTGATACTAACCGACTCGGCAGCAACAAAGCATGCCGCAGCAGCCAGGAGTGAACTGAAGCGAACCATGATGAAAAGTCTACACTTTGCAGATGGTGTGAGGTCAGAATTGGGTCTGATGGCAGGACGATCGGCGCATATAAATATGCATTTTTCCAATTTAGCCACAACATGCTGTTCTCATTCACCCGCCCCCAGTAGCCTGTACCATGTGACGTCGGACGAGAACTTTGTCTGGAGAGAAAGCTGCAGGTACTGGACGGGTTCAAGAAGCGGTCCAATAGACTTTTGGTCTTTCTTCTCCGCACTTTTGTCGATCGAATCAAAGCGAGTGCCGAGGGCTGACAAGACAAGACATGTTTAACCGGTGGCTACGAACGAACGAAGGAAGTCAAGGGAACCTGGAGAATTGATCAATTGAATGCGGGGGAATTAAGAGACGGATTGCGGGTGAATTCTGGGGTGAAGAGGATGAATGACGTTAGATCTTTGCCGATCATGGCTTGGAGTAAGACCAGGGGTTGAGGAATTGGCTCTTGGGATTCGTGCGCATCAACCACCTTTGGAGCTTCTGTGGGTTCCCCCCATAAATGACTCGGTATTAGACTCTGGAATGAGATTAGTTTTGCGGGTGAAGAATGTTTATTAATTCCTCCACGAATTAACGTTTGTAAACGGGACCGGTTCATCTGATGATCGCCGGATAATATGGTTCAAGTCGGACCATTTATGCAAGGTCAATGACAAATACACACTTCAATCACATAAAGAAGGATGCGCGCCAATTGTTTATGTCGTAATCATACTAGTATTCTCTATTCTGCAAGATCTAGTTTTCTATCAAGCTGTCGTCAAAACATAAACACAATCGCTTTCTTTCGCTTTCTATTTACTCGTCGCCCTGTTCCAAGTGGTCGGCCTTCTCCTTGCCAGCGAGGAACTGCTGGGGAGTTTCGCGAGGTCTGGTCTTGGCGAACTTGACAGTTGCAAAGACTGAAGGCGACTCCTTGAAGACGAGCTCAATCTCCTCGAGACTGCGGCCCATGGTCTCAGGGAAGAAGAAGTACACCGAGATGGGAACGCAAGCGGCGATGACAGCGTACACAATGTAGTACTGCCAGCCGATGGTGTTGAGAGCAACGGGGGTGACCATGACAACAATGAAGTTCCTGTAAGTTTGTTAGTGACTGATGCAAGAGCCAAGACGAAAGGGAACAACTTACCATAGCCAATGGTTGGCAGTCGAGATGGAGGACATGGCCATTCGGAGGCGAATTGGCGCGACCTCGGTACAGTACAGGAAGTTGGCACCCAGGAAACCGATGGGGACAAAGGTGTTGTACAGGTAGATGAAGCAAGCAGCGGTGATCATGGCAGGCTCGTTCTCGCTACCGAAAGAGGTGCTGATGGCAAGAGCGATCATGCAAGCCGACATACCAGCACCACTGATCATGAAGACAGCACGACGACCGAATCGATCGATGGTGAAGAAAGCGAGGAACGAGGCGAGGAACTTCCATGTCAGAGCACCACCAGTGAGAGCCTTGGATGTCTCGGCATCGAGACCAAGGTTCTTCTGGAAGAGAACGTTGGCGTAGACACTGACAAGGTTGGAACCACTCATCTGCTGGTAGAACTGGAGGAGGATGCACAGAGCGAATCGGTAGAGGAGCTTGTCGTCACCCATCTTGAGCATGTCACCAAGACGAGCAGCCTTGTCTGAGGTCTCTTCGAGGGAGTGTTCGATGCCAGCGACCTCGGCGAGGACTTCTGTGGAGTCGATGGGGAGGCCACGGAGGGCAGCGACGGCGTGGCGGGCTTCTTCGGATCGGTTCTTGAGGACGAGCCATCGGGGGCTCTCGGGGAAGCAGTAGATGGAGGCCATGAGGATGAGGGAGAAGAGGATGGCGATGGCGATCGGGGGTCTCCAGGTGACAGAGCCATGCTCGAACTCGAAGAAGCCAAGGTTGATCCACGACTCGAGGACGTACCCGAGGCAGATGAAGAGACCAGTGAGAACAACCTGTCGACCACGGTTCACAGCGGCCGAGGTCTCACTCTGCCAGACAGGAACAATGGAACTCAGCTGACCAATACCCAAACCGATGATGACACGACCGACGATGAACTGCGCAAGGCCAAAGGACGAAGCCTCGAGGATCTCTCCAATCAAGGAGCAGACGGCAGCAGCAAAGATGACATTGCGACGACCGAACCTATCACCAGTCCACGAGCACGACAGAGAACCGATGAGGGCGCCAATGACAAAGGTAGCGACGACAAAGCCCTGAAGGGTTGACTTGCGGCTCTTCTCAGCGCCTTCGGAGTTGACGGTGTCGATCTCGGGGAATGTCTTGACCCAATCCTCCTCTGAGAGAAGACCACCAATGCCAGCTTGGTTGTAGCCGAAGAGCACGAAAGAAGGCGCGACGATGGCGGCGATTTGGAGGACGGCCAGGGACTTGCCGCTGGCTCCGAGGTAAGTTGGCACGCTCATGTTGACGGAATTGCTTGCGTGACTTGACTGGATGCGATTGTTGGATATGGCAATTGGAGGGGAGTGGTTCTTTATACCCAGATTGTCGTTAGTCAAAGCACTTCAGAGTTGGAGCTAAGAGAGTCGTTCTTGCGGAGCCCCGTGGGATCAATCAGCAATTGCCCCGTATGTGGGGGAACGAGGGATGCATGCAATAAAAAAAACGTAAGATGAGAAGCATTGTTCGCTTTGCTCTTTTGTTTGTTGTCGCGATCCCAAGTTGAAACGGCTAATACGGCACGGTCTCTTTTCGGTGGCTTCACGTTTTATGGAGAAACTGGGTCCGTGAATCTCCGCTATCGTCATGTCGGCGACTCGTGAGTTGGAGAAGAAAGAGAGAGAAAAAGAAAAAAAGTGGGAAAATAACTCAGACTGGTTTGGGTGCGAGTGTCGGAGTAGCCAGAAGAGGAAGATTGCCGTCGAAAAGAACTGGGCTGTAGGGCAGTTTGAGGCTGAATGTGTAGAGTCTAGTTACTCTGTAGTCTGTAGGGACCTGCATCTACGGCAGTGAAAGACATGGGTGGTCCTTGGAGCACAACACGAGGGAATGGGATTGCTACCTGTGTTGCTGTTGTTGTTGTTGTACTCAGTCAACCTCTATAGTGCTCTGCAGACTGCACAACAGAGTTCATCGTCTAGATTGACTCGTAGACTACCTAGACTAGACAATCCCGCGGGAATCGATTCCTTCTCGAAGGTTTCCAAAACGAAAACTGTTCGGCCAGGAACTGTCGATCTTAGCCCTTGTTGGCCACGAGTCTTGGCCGATTTATCCGTCTTGGAGGGACGGCAGTTGGCGAAAGATCAACCGTGACATCACGTCCAAGTAAAAATTCATGATCAAATCTCTCTCTCTCTCTCTTTCTCTTCAATTGACTGATTGAACCAAGTAAAGATAACTGAATCATGTCAATTGCCATCAATGGATATGTAATTAGGGAACGGGCAACTTTTCGGGGAAATTGGAGACTCGTTACCAACACCAACGAAAGACGGCGAATTAATCACCCTTGGCCCTTTTTTCCCCTCATTTCTGGGGAATATTAAGCTCATGAGATAGGACCATACGGAGTACCCCATATTATTTGTGTCACCCTCAACAAAAAAGAGAGAGAAAATCTTGTTCGGTCCACTGCTGTCGCGGTTAGACTCCAAGGATGGCATTGGCATTGGGGGGAGATTGGAGACCTCAACTACCGGACTTGGGCATTTCCCCTCAGTCTCCAACAGAGCAACCAGAGCTTTTGATTGACCGGGTTTTTCTTCTCACAGGGAGAGAAAAAAAAGAGAGGAAAAGGTCACCCCCACGGACCTCTCCACGCCATCGACCATGGTCACGACGACGGGCTCAACGTTACATGCCGGTTCGGTTCGCCCGCTTCCCGATTATTAAACTGCAGGTCAGAATCATGCAAAGGTCGTTTGGAGTCGGAGTATGCAATTGTGTTGCCTCCACTCTTGATAACCATTGGTGACCGCCAGACTTCAATCGGTCGGACAAATTAAGTGTCTCTCCATGGCAACACCGCATCGCGACCGAGATAATGTACAATAAAGGAGATTCTCACTTGATGAGATGCATTGTTTCGTGTTTTGGGAGTTAATTGACCGAATGATACTCTGTGTGCTTCACGCGACGCGTCCCAAGTCATGATCATGTCAGTTCTCACCCATTATGTACAGTGGATTGCTGGTGAGAAGTCTATGACAATGTCTCGTGAATAAACTTCTTCCCCAGCAATAAGCATAAATTAATCTTAACATAAGCTTGAGAAAGGATCATCCTGTTTATTCTCGAAGCACAAACATTGGGTTCTTCGACACAAAGCCATTTCAAGATGTGAATTAAAATAATTGAGATTCTGTTACCCTACAACAGTGAAACTCATGGCCAATAAGCAGACACTTGAATAGGGTTGATGGAGTCACCCATTTCTCGCCGGATAAGAAATTACCCATGAGAACATCGACTAACCTTGTCAAGTTGGGCAAGGAGTTTCTCTTTCCGGCTAGTCGATGGAGAGCAAAAAAAACAGGATTCTGGAAGCTTGCTAGGGTTCGTTCACTGGATGGAACACCAGAGTTCCTTTCATGATTCAGTCCATCGCAGATCAGATGGACTTCACTGTTAATCGCCACTATCACCAGATTTGCATTCTTCTTTTGCTCTTGAGAATTGCGGCTTGCTTCAACGCCTCCAGATATCTTCCCAGAGGTTCCGGGCGAACGCTGTCAATTGAGTACTCCGTCCTTGAATGGAGTCTTTATTGTCAGTGTCGTCAATTCGACACGGCAGTCAGTGATGGGCAAACGGGTGGGAAAACAATCCGGAATTGAAGCTCACGCTGATAAAATGAGAGCCGACATAAATAACCGCTTATTTGGATGGTTTGATAGCATGTCGTTGGTCTGGCTGTTCATGTCATTCTCACGACCTGGCTTCTCCCCGATCCGCCTGGAGAGTCAATCGTCGGCAGGCCAAACAAAGTCTTTCGCTCTGAGGTGTAGGTCAACTTCAAAGCCAGCGGATAATACAGCAATTAAGTAATTACAGCCTGCCTCTACTTTTATTTAGACCAAAAAAACGCTGGCCGATACTTGGATCAAATTGAGTATGTTTAGTTGAATGCGTCTGGAGTGCGATGGCTGATGGATTGAAGCCTTGCAATCCAGCAGAGTGAGTAAATTAGGGCACTTTGTGGGGGAGCTTTACAGGCCTTGACCGCTATAAATACTAATTGAACGCCCTGAACCTCCAATGCACTCTGTCTTGTTCGTTTCCTTGTCGCATGTCGCGTGTCTCTCGTCACGCGTCGCCCGTCGCCCTTAAAAATTATATTTATCTATATCGCATTGATGATATGTTTCTCGATTATTAGATCACTGTCATTTATCTCAACCAAGATGGGAATTGGTGGTTCATGAGCTCTGCCAACGTTGTAAGATGGCTTACAGGGCATGAACCCCCCAAGACCGCTGGAACCAGTAACCTGAGTGAAACGCAACCACAACCGTCTGAGCCGCGTTTCCAAGGCAAAGCACGCGTTGTTGAGGCATGTATTACCAAATTGCCATGTCAGCACCAATCTTTATTGTTCCTGTTTCTTGTCAGCATAAACTCATGAACTCATCTGCTTTGTGCTTTATTCCTTCGAATTATTCAGCCCATGGCAAGTATCTCCAATTCGAGGCGCTGATTGGTTTCGCGTGTAAGACGAAGCCCACTATTCCCAAAGGAGTAACCGGAGCTTAAAAATCATGGGATCGTCAACCTTGCGAACAACGTCTTATATGAGAGGCATGTCAAGTATAAAGCTGGCCTGGACAGAGAGAAAACAGTATCAACTATCCAACACAACACTCAAAGCAATTCTTTGTTGACTTTTGCACTTAGCACCAACGACATGCGTTTCTTCAACATCACATTGGCCTCTTTGGTCTCTGCCGTGACAGCTCTTTTATCCTTTGACACTTGGGCTCATGGACGTGTTGCTTTGAACGACGTCAGCATCCATTTCAGATATGCTGGTTCAGGTCCCCCGCTACTTCTCGTCCATGGCAACCCCCAGCACAGCCTGACGTGGCAGTTCATCGGTCCCATACTCGCCCAGAACTACACTGTAATCGCACCCGATAACCGTGGCGCCGGTGACTCGAGCATTCCTCCCGATGGGGACTATACCGCTGCTGCTTCAGCCGAAGACCTCAAGGGCGTACTGGACTTCTTGAACATCACGTCTACCTATGTCTTTGCTCATGACAAGGGAGTCGGCATGGCAACTGCTCTAGCCATCAAGCACCCTCATGTCGTCAAGAGACTGTCACTTGCTGAATACCCTCTTCCTGGGTTTGGATACGAACAGGCAGCAAACCCAGCTGCTTACTGGGATCTCTACCAGAACTGGCAACTGGCGTTCTTCCAAGTCACCGACCTGGCCGAGTTTCTCATGTCGGGCAAAGAGAAACAGTTTTTGCAGTGGTACTTTTACCACAGCAGTTACTCTGGAGTCGAGAGTTTCAGCGAAGAGACGGTCAACAGGTACACTAGCAGCATATCCAAGCCAGGATTCCTGAGAGCGATGCTGGGACCCTTCTCAAGCACGACTGTCTTCAAGGATGCCGAGTTCTTCAAGACTTCGTTGAACGAGAGCAAGCTGAGCGTCCCACTTCTTGGGATGGGTGGTGAGGCAAGTCTGGGACTGAAAGCTCTGATTCGGGAATCATACGAGCCAGTATCCACGAATCTCGAGATTGATGTTATTCCAAAAGCTGGACACTGGATCGGTAAGTACTGAACTCGGGTACTTGAAGAAACATGCCACTGACAACGTTGACTAGCGGATGAGAACCCGAAGTGGACGGCGAAGCGTCTCGCCAAGTTCTTCCAAGATGATGAGAGTCCCAAGGAGGTTGATCTGGCTTACTTGGATGACATGGTAACTCTGGATGTTGGGTACTTTGGTACAAGAAGGAACTTCAAACTTGGATCTCAGTAAACAAATGTGTCAGCTATGGCGTCTTGACATCAACAAGCATGAACCTTTGCTGTTGGGGAAATACTATTATGGTCCTTGGACCTTACTTTTGGACATCAATGGTGCACCGTTGTTAATTAGTGGCGGACCTTGATGAGAGACAAAACGGCATTCGTGTTTTGTATTTGGTAGATAAATACTCTGATAAAATAGATACAAAGAAGTGTTGCACCTGGCAACGTCCCAATCCAATCCTATATACATCTCTTCCTTCAAAATCGTCCAAGAAACCCTTACTTGGTAGAGCATCCAATACGCTTGGAGCTGACAGCAATGTCATCGTACCAGAAAGTGTTGGAGGCACCGCTGTAAGACTCCCAGCCGAAGTAGACGCCCTGGATCTTGGGCTTGGGCTTGCTGTTCTTCCAGCCGTTGCTGTAAGACGCAGGGTCGTTAGGCTTGTAGACGAGACCCTTGACAGGGCTGTCGTTGAGCCAGGTGGCGATGGTGCCGTCGGGGGAGAGGTGGTACTCGAGGCACTGCCACTGGTTGGCGGGGATGTTCTTGGAGGCGGCGATGCCTTCGGGGGAGAGATCGGGGAGGGTGGCGTCGTCGGACTCGTGGTTGTACATGAGGATCTTGCTCTGGCCGCCGATGCGGAGGTGCTTGCCCTTGCCCTGGGCTGCGTCGGGCATGGTGATGAAGGTGACGTGGGAATCATCAAGGGTCTTTTCAGACTTCCTGTACAGTTGTCAGTGACTGAATATCGCATCCTCTCGACCAGATTATCTTACATCCAGGCTCTGACATAGACATCACCACTGGGAATGGCATCGGTGCCAAAGAACTTGTGACCACAGAAACCATTGGGGCCACCAGTGACCTTGATGGAGTTGGTACCACTGTGACCAGTGGTCTTGTCAAGGACAACCTTTCCACCCTGGTCACAGTCAGGTGCATAAGTAGGCCAAGCAACCTGATCCCAACCGCTCTCGAAATCCTCAGCGACCTGGCCAAGCGTGAGGGGAAGCACAGAAAGTGCAGTAAGAGCAATCTGACGAAGCATGATGAATATGAAGGTAGAATTGGAAGGACTAAAAAAAAAAAGAATAAGAATAGAAAGTGAATAGAATGCTAAGCAAAAAAAAAGCCAAGCTGCCAAGGACGAGCTACGGGATATATATAAAGAGTGCACGATGCTTGGTGGGATGCAAACTTGACAGGCGATATTAGGGACTAAAGGCTGAAACAAAGGCGGCTCATCTGCTCAATCTGCAATTGGGTCATGCTGGGATGTTCCGGTTATTTCGGAATCGATTGCCCGTAATTTCCATGTCGGGCGCGGACGTTGCTGAACCTGAGACAAAAGTGGTATTTTTTCCGCGGAAGGGTCTGAAACGAGAAAATTATCCGTCTCCGGCCTGGGCTTCTTTTGGACGTCTGGACGATTTCGTAGCTGCCATATACCGCTTTTTGATCTTTTGCGTCGTTCGGATGCACCGTTTTGGTGTGTGAAGTCATTGGTGATGAGTTGTTTGAGACTAAATTGAGCGGAAATGCTACATCATGATGGATAGAGAGGTTGGGTGACTGATGGACGGAGTTGTTTCGTTTTCGGATGACACAAGAGGCGATAAGATAAGATAGATGGAGATAAGTCACGATAAGTCACGATAAGATGTGATCAGATAAGATAGGCTACGATAAGCTAAGATAAGATGCGATCAGATAAGATTAGATTTAACAGCAAGACATGTCCAGCTATTTCTATCACCCTTGAGCTCACAGCAATTGCATTTAGTAATCATGTTAAAATACGAAGATACAGTAGTGATCAAAAGAAATTATTATCATGCTAACGAGACAATGGTTATCTTGCACACAAACTTGAGGTTTGTGGCAGTCAACTGGGATTCACTCCAGGGTAGTAGACAAATCCTTTGGAAGCAAGGACACGAAATCAGCACGTCTTCTTTTACAACTGACACTGGACTTCTCGGATTGTTTAGTCTTTCATCTTAAATAAAAGAACAGTCTATCTTCTGCCTACTGGAATGGGTTTTCATTGTTTATTGTGCCAAAATCTCCATCCTTTGGCATAGCACTATACGGCAGGAAAATCACGGCGTTAGTCACGTTTGATAAGGGTAAAGACCATCCATTTCTCCCTTCTGAGAAGGGACTCACCAACTGAGATTATGTAGGGACGTCTAAACGTTGCGTTGAGTGATAGTGTCTTGTCTTGTCAAGATCCGTAGACCAAATCGATGAGAGATACAGACGTAAAGCCACGAGCAGACAATCCGCTCTATTGGAGATAATTTGGGAACGACACTTCAAGATCAACCCTAGAGCATGAAGATCAGAAAGAGACTTTCACTTCTAGAAAGACTCTGTAATGGTTCATTTCCCCATCGACACGGCTATTTGTCTTCTTACTGTACACGGTCTAAGTCACTTAGGCTCCCAGGTCCTACCAAGATGATTGCTTCTCGTCGTTGTTCTTGATAGAGAATAATTGCAGTGACTTTGAAGCATTTTACTGTGTATGAAAACCTTCAAGAGAGCTACGAGGTAATGCAGCTTTCCATACAGTGATCTTGGGCAGAGTGGTTTGTGTCTAAATCTCTTGTTCATGATCTATCGCCGTGTATTGAAGTAACCCTAAGCCTCTAATAATAAAGAGTACAATCCAATTTTGCCCCTGATCCCAAATGCCCTGGAGGTATCACGTGTTATGAAGCTTAGGCCTCTGTTGTCCAGCTTGAGATACGTTCTGTTGTGCCAAAGTCCACGATCAACCTTGTACGCCCTGAAAGCCAATGTTGTTCATGAAACCGCAAGGACCATTGGCATATGTGTAAAATACTGGACCTGCATTGCTGTAGTAGGAAGCCCATTGGGTCTGGCCATTGGGACAGGCGTTATTGGTAGCCGTTGAAAGATAGTTGTAGCAAGTTATACTGCCACTGTACGTTTGGCTCATGAAGCACTTGGGACTCTTCATACACTGAACGCAGCATAAATACGAGCCCATGGTGTCTGCGCTGAAGTAGTACTGCTGGGTGTAAGGCGTAGAGAATGGTATGGCTAGATTGACCGAGTTGCCACCGTTTGCTGTCTTCAGGAAGGCGTCGGAGCCACACGCTTCGTAATAGGGATTGGCTGGCAGAATGGTCTGGACGGTAACTACGATATGTCAGTTTCTGATGCCCGTGTACATGTCTGGTCGTGATGAGTCGTACCTGTATCAGTAGCAACAGCTTGTCGAGTAACTGTATCATGCACAGTAACTGTGGGTGAGACAGTCACGGTGTTGGTCTTTGTCACCTTGGGAGGGTAGTTGGTCGAGGTGACGGTCTCTGTTTTCACAACAACCTTCGTCTTCGTCTTGGGCTGTAGGGTAACACGAATGCCCTTGACTGTAGTGCTGACAGTCTTGATCGTAGTTGAGGGAACACTCTTGGTGCAGTCTACTCGCTGAGGGTACTGAGAGCTCGTGCCACGAGGTAGGATCGGCTTGGCACCGCGGCCTTTGAGCTTCGGTTCATATCCACCAGAGTTGAGGAGGAATTTGAAGTTGTCGGGAGCCTTGATGGTGCTGGTGGAGTAACTGGTGACAGTCGTGGACGTGACAGTCGTGGACGTGACAGTCGTGGACGTGACGGTCGTGGAAGTTGTCGTAGTAAATTGTGTGATCGTTGTTGTTTGTGTGTCTGACCCAGGTTAGTATTCGACCGAATCAGTGACCACAGTGACTCCCTTCTTACCAGTAATTGTCGATTCGGCCGTCTCGACATCAGGGTCAGCATTCGTGGTCACCGTTGTCTTTGAGATTTGTGTCTCAGTGGTCGTGCGCGGCTGAGGGACAACGACGATATTGACTTTGCGAACAACCTTCTTGATAACAGTGATCTGGTTTTTGACTGTAACGGTAGCCCGGGGGATCTTGTTCGATGCGACACTGACAGTGCCCAGCTTCGTGGCACATATCACCCCGGTAGTGGCTGCAAAAGCCTCGTTACCAAGGGCGAGGATAACAAGAAGAGTTGACTTGAGGGTCCCAAACCTTATCTATAGGGCAGGGCAAAAAAAGGTCATGTGTGGGCAAAGGAGTCATAATGCCCTTTGCAAAGTGTAATTATCAGGAAAACTTTATCTTTATCTGATCGTTGACTTGAGGGCAACCATTGTGGCATGCGTGATGAGGTTGAGTAGGGTTCCATTGTGAATGATACGGGATGAGTAGGGTACATCATCTATAACCACAATGGCAGTCACAATATTGCTTCTTGTACCTTAACTAGCAACAAAACGGCTACCTGTAGCGAAAAGACCGACCCAGACTCACATGTCTGTTCATTGGGAACTCTGCTATAATTCTCAGCAGGGTTCCAGAGGGATTTGACAAGTTGGGAAGCAAGAAACACACCAGGTGGATTCGTTTACGGTGCATTGCGCTGTAATTACAGGCGACTACTACCAATAGTTTGTGCTGTACCCTGCTCTCAGCTGTCAAAATACAGCGGTGACCCCTGGCGATTAGCGGTCTGATTGGCCAAGTCACTTACCCAAGTCCACTGTAACTAATAGTGCACCTACAAAGAAGCTTGTCACTGACCAATAAAGTCTTTGGTCAAATCAATAGTTTGCTCTCAATTCAGCATACAGTTGGAAACATCAGCCCATAGCCCAAATTCAAAAGACGGCGAGACCCCTACGTCTCGCATTCGCTGGCTTTGCCTTGTTAACGCTCTGTGTTGGTTGCTGGACGATAGGAATCTAGACTTTCTTTGCCCCTCTGGCTGTTGTCATTTCTGCCACTTCACCATCCATCAATACCCGTTGTCATAAAGTCAAGACGTGTCGTGGAAGATTGCCATGTTGGAGATTGACTCTTCGGTACAGGAAACAAGTTACTGAATCACGACAACCCATTTGAGAACCTTTGCAGTCTAGAATACGTATGAATGCTAGCACAAAGGTCATCCAGATAGCCATCTGAGAAAAACGAAGATCATTCAACGCCGTCTAGTCATGCGAAAGACAACCAAGTGTGTTGTCGAAACTGACAAGCCGTGCCTCATTCAATTATCACGGGTACCTTATTGGATACTGTGACAAAATCACTTGCTGTTGCTGTCATCATGACATCTACCAAGGTCAACACCACTGCCATACATTTCCATGGAATTAGTCAAGGGGAGTAAGCCAGCCACTACAGGGTCTAGGTAAGGCGACTTAGCTAACCGATGATTGCTAAAGGATTAATCAGATTAATGACGGTCTTTCCTTAGCCTCTTTGCCCTGTATCAACCGGCCTAGATGATATCTAGAAGTGACACGGCAAGACCCAGTGGCTTGCCTTAGTCGACTCACTCCCCTCGACCAATTTGACGGAAATGTACGGTACTGTGATTAACAATACTACTGATAGTGAGCGATGTAATTACCTAGGTAAAGACTGTAACTAACAAAATAGTTTCTAATGCCATAGTGTACAGGCACTCACCAGACACCCAGTATCTGATCTGTTGACAGTATTATACCCTCGACAGGATAGCCCCCCATGCTTTCATAACCAATTGTACAGAAGTCAAGTGTGCCACTCGGATGAAATACATGCCAAAGACCATACTTTCTTATTGTGCAAGGCAAGACATTTGGAAAGCCCATCGTGGTCGAGAAGACCCTTTACGACGAGATGCAAAAGTTCGTGCTGTAAGCCTATTATCTGCTATCTGCCTCGAAGTACATAGAACTGGTAATGACGCATGCTTCCTCACTTCTACAATAAATGCTTGGATTAGGACTGGTACTGTCACAGTGTCAAGGGACTCAGTATCACTTATCTGTCCATAAATCTGCACCCCAAGAGAGGCTATCGAAGAGGCTATTTATACCACTCGCCTAGAATGTAGTAAAGTTCCCTCTTACACACATATATACAACCTTACCATTAAGGATGAGACATCAACAGCGACTCCTAAGCTCAACAATGAGTGTAGCACGACCATAAGAACTACAACCGCCACTGCGAAAATCTAGCCACTCTTGTGTCTCCCTGCGCCTAGACTGTCTTGAGCCGCTTGATATGGCTTCGAGCTTGAGAGCATGTAGAGTTGTATTATAAGGAACGTCCTGTATATTATCATGAACCCTCTATGAGTTACCGTATGATCAAGGGTGCTGCTTTCCTTTATGGCATGAGCGTTTAGATCGCGAGTGTATGAAGCTTCGTAGGGATAACGATAACTGTATTTCATTTTGATTCAAGAAACGACAGCAAGTTAATACAGAGTTCAAGTGGAACTCAAAAAAGTATTAAACTATGGAATGGGCGTATGTGCCCTCAACGGTGATGCCAAAGCGCTTCATAGCAGTGATAAGCAATGGTGATATTGGCAAAGCCTAATCAAAGTCCTCTTTCTATTAAGATAACTGTGAGAGTGATGAAAGGATAATATATTGGAGATCGAATCTAAGGAACTGCAAATAGAGGAAAGAGGTCATATTTGGAGTAATCACATTATGAAGACGTGATATCCTTCACGGTATACACCATCGAGCCACATCAGATACCTTGATACCAAGATTTACCTTGCCTCCCGTAAGTTCAAGTCATAAAATGGACCATGTTTACCAGTTCGATGAAGTCAAATGGTGTCCCATTGCAAGCTACACAAAAGATACAGCTTACCCACCTCACTTGGGCTTTAAGTATATATCACTGACAGGGCAGTAACCAGTAACCTGCCGTGGTTATTTTGTAGTACCAAGAAGATTTGGCGCTTTCATGGCTGAAATACTACATGTTTGCTGGTGTTCTTACTCTGCCTGCATATCTCTATTCGAATGCATAGGTCGCATAGAGCTAGAGACTTCCAAGTTCACTACTAGCGGATACGTTACATATCACGTACCCCCGAGCGGAACTGGCATTGCAAAGCTTTGGTCCCCAGATGACTTCTTATGCTAGTCAAATTACGGGAAACCAGAATTGTGAAACAGTCCAGAGATGATATGAGCCGTCATGGTCAGTACATTAGATTGAGTCCTCCTAGGTCTAGAGTACGATAGCACCCCGGCATGACCTTCCCTCACTTAATACTCATATTCATCTTTCCATTGTCACACATTTTACTTCAGCAGATCCACTCGCCTTAGAAAAACGTATATTTGAGTACCTAGATAAAGGCAGGTAAGAGCCCTTCACCGCCTATGATAGACATGCTGGGGTTTAAATAGAGACCACCACCACCACCACCACCATAATATAAGCCGTCATCGTATTAAGCACCATATATAGTTAATGCAACCCCCACTTTCTTCCTCCATACCCGACAAAACAACCAGGAAAACGACAAACAAGCACTCAAGCAAGTTGTCCAATACCAAACATATGATGTGCCAAGCTGAACTTGATCATAGTCACGATGTCTATTCCGTATCGCTGCACCATCCGACCCGCTGACCCTAGCCCTACAAGAGCCATTGTCGTGAATTTCACAGCTTTATTCTGATAATGAGTTTTGTGCTTGATAAGCTGGCTTTGATGCCTGACATGGAAGGCTATTTTTTCTATTGTTGAACTACTGATCTTATACTTTTAGGAGTATCCATCTCTTGGATTACTCGCCACCACATAGTTAATGCAACTAATCTATTGCTAATCAGACTTGGTCCATGTTCCAAAAAGGATGTGTCGGTTAAGAATCAAACCGCAGATTTGGATGATGTCTACCCTATACTCGAATCGCAATGCTAACCTTCACGTTAACAACATTGCAATGGGCTTCGTTGTGGCTGACAGGAGGACCCTGCCCTTCACAATCACCAGATGGCACGTCGTGTCCTTCGGTACACAATAATGAGTTATAGTTTGTATAAACAAATGCACTGATATATGTATATACTATGAACCTGATCTGTCGTTGAATGCCTCGTGAAGAGACATGTTTAGTGCATATGGACCGGTGACGACACAAAGAAGCAATACTAATAACAATAACATCAGTTCATTCAAGATCGGAAGTGGCATTCTGTAATACCCGAGTCTATAAGTCTCTGTCATCATAATATATACCTAAGATGTCTTCGTTGACATAGGATATAGTTCAACGTATGCTTACTTCTTCGGCTGACGTTTCGTTAGTGCATCAGATCGGACATCACTGCGTAGTCCTTCAGAGTCAAATAATGACTTCATCCATCATTTTGAAGCGAAGAGTTATGGTGCGTGAAGTTCGAAGAAGCACATGTTGATCCCATCAGATACGAACCCAGATTTTGAGAGATTGAGAGACATCAGAGCAAATAAGTTAATATAAAACTAAACATCGGTCTATAGTAAGTGTTACGCCAGAAGCTTACGCGCCAGATACACTTATACCTTTTCTTCACCTCACATTGTCCCAGAATGCGCTAGCAGCTGGCATATCTCGAAGACGTATGTGCTTGACTGAACGAGACTCTATTGTCTCGATGGGGTGATCACAGATCAAACATCTCGGTGATCACTGGCACCTGGAAGCATTCTAAGAGAGTGCGGGATCGCAACTGAGGTTATGAGCCAGTCCATGAAGGATAATGTTGTAACAAGGATATTGTAAAAGGTTGCCTCAGTCTGTTTGTTTTTGCTTGTAGAACCTTAACTCTTGTTCCTCAGCCAGTAATAGAGAAAAACACTGTTAAATGATATGCAGCAGTCACGAGAAGATGGATTAGTTGATCAGAGATCGAAGATGGAGGACCGCAGACTGATGAATGACGTTGGATGTGATCACGTGAGACATCACATGATATCTCACGTGATGCCCTTGACGTTCAACACCATTTGCGCTCTGGAGCAAACGACAGATGACCCAATTAAAAGTTGCAGGAATAAGCAGGAAACAAGACAGGACCTTCGCATATCTCTAGATATGTATATGCAATTCGATGTTCCCGTTCCGCTAGCACAATGACGCTTATCAATGTCAGAGGCCAAGAGTTTGAGAATTGTCTACCTACTTGGGCCGACTATGACTATCGTGCGAACCTCCATATTGTCCTCTGACACTCATGGTAACTTGTTAGGTAAAAGAATTAAAGTATTTCTGTGTGGTTATCTGAACTATCTTGAAGAAACTCAATAGGAAGAATAAAGTAGTTCCACAAGCGATGGGATAATGGGCAGTAAAAATGCTGACATCTGCAACTCTGGGTCGTGTTCTTCTAATCGCAAACAGCAGATGTTCACGGCTGCCAATTCTGTCTCCGCGGTCATGCAAGCTTGGGCATGTCCGGTGCGGAGTAACCCTGTTGGGATGCTGGTGTAACCATTGCACGCAACAATGTACCGAGGATATCTGTTGTTATCCTGCAAGATATCCGGGGTTGATGCATGAGGTAGCCGAATTACTTTCAATGTATCGGTGGTGAATTGACATAAGACTCGGCGATCTGTTGTAATGGTCAGGTTTCGCTTGTAGGGCTATGAACGGCAAGTCGGATTGAGTTATGGCAGCTTAGTGATTGTGAATGTGTTAGCATCAAGAAGAACAAAAGATGGAAATACCATGTCAATTCACTTTATAGATTGGAAATTGACGGTGTGTATTTGTGTTGCCCCAAGTCCCGAGGCTCATCCTACTGTTGTATCAGGTCACGTTGAACTGTGCACTGTTTCATCAGGCGTGTAAGGTTTTCCGTATACAGGTAATTTAGTGGATACAGGACGATAAGAACGCAACGACATGCCTTATTGCGCGACAACAACGGACATTGGTTGCGGAGATACTTGCCAGGGTTCCCCAGTCGTGTCTTGTCAGCATCACGAAAAATACCACCAGTGCAACTTGATGAGCCAGCCAAACGGCGATGAATGGCGGCCTTGAACGAAGAATTGTTTTCGGTCGCATTCACCTCACAACCTTTGCAATAAGCATGTTTTCTTGACCACTCATTGAGCAGCGGATAAAGTCAATTTTCACTCTTGAGTCATCGACCCTGTCGAATTACCCCAGAGCCATACTGAATCCAGCACAACGCGGGGTAAGCGATGCCCATTGCGGGGGAAGATCTGCATCACCAACTCGATGATCTTGGTTGCCTTTGGTCCGGAGCACATCCTCATGTTACATCTCGCGCTGATCCCGTGGCCATTGACGAATGGAACGGCTTGGTCTTTGAGAGTCTCGGGGCATCTCAATACCGAGTCTACTGCCGTTTTTGCCGTTTTCCGACTTGATGCTGCATGACGTGAGGAGAAGTGGCTTTCTGTTTAAATAACATGTTGGGATGACGCTGGAGCTGAAAGCTTGACGTTTTATCCTACTTGGCATCTCTGAACTTTTCTCTCATTCTTCAACGACTGACATAGTTGCGCTATCAACCAACGACACACCTCAATTGTCCATTTCACACTACAATATGGACAACGCGAAACCATCCGTCCAGATGGACGAAGGCGACCCCTCACCTGCTGGCCAAGAGCAGAATCTCGACAACTTCAACTTCCCGTCCCAAACCGAAGAATGGCGACTAGACTTCGAAAAGAAACTCCTCCGCAAAGTCGACACACGTTTAATGCCCACTCTGGTCATAATGTACCTCCTCAACTTCCTCGACCGCTCCAACCTCGCCCAAGCCCGTCAAGGCTCCCTCGAACAAGACCTGGGCATGTCAGGCACAGACTTCAACCTCGCCACATCCATCTTCTTCGTCGGATACCTGCTCATGCAACTGCCGTCGAACCTGATTCTCACACGTTTGCGACCGTCACTATATCTCAGCGCTTCATGCTGTCTTTGGGGTGTTGTGTCGACGTGCAACGCTGCTGCGCAAAAGTTTTCACATCTCATCGTCATCCGATTCTTTCTCGGTTTCGTCGAGGCGCCGTTCTTTCCGGGTGCGGTGTTTTTGATGAGTTCGTGGTACACTCGTGCTGAGCTCACGCGACGAATTGCATGGCTGTACTCGGGAAATGCGCTTGCGAATATGTTTGGTGGTGTTCTTGGTGCAGCCATCCTGGGTGATATGGATGGCGCGCATGGCAAAGCAGGCTGGAGATGGCTGTTCATCATCGTAAGTCTTATTACTCTGCAAGTGATGGATGTCTACTAACATGATGACTATGTAGGAGGGTGTAGCAGCCATTGGTTTTTCTCTGATCGCCATGTTTATCCTTCCTAACTATCCTCACACCACGAAATGGTTGACCGAGGAGGAGCGCGCATTCGCCGCATGGAGACTGGCTCAAGACATCAACGAAGTCGATGCTTACGGCGAAAGCACAGTCTGGGATGGTGTCAAGATGGCAGTGCGAGATTATCGTCTGTACCTTTTTGTGCTTCTCCAGCACGTCAGTCTCATCTCTCAGACATTCCAGTATTTCTTCCCCACCATCGTCGGAACGCTTGGTTATGGTAAAATCGTTACTCTGTGGCTTACAGCTCCAGCATGGGTGAGTTACCAACCCCAGTTTCTGTGCAAGTCACTGCTGATTGATGCGAATAGTTTGCGACGTTCCTGTTGTCGGTTTGTGTCACTTTGAGCTCGGCCAAGACAAATGATAGATCGCTGCACATTATTTGTCTCATGCTTGTCGCAGCCATTGGCAATGCAATCGCAACAGCCACCACGGTAGTTGGAGCGCGATTCTTTGCCATGTTCCTCATGCCAATGGGTGCTGTGTCATCTTGTGAGTTGCTTTATCGTATTTAATTGTGTCGTTTTCTGACTTTGTCTTTCCAGATCAAATCATTGTCTCATGGGTGGCCAACTCGTTTCCCCGCCCTCTGGTGAAGCGCTCAGCGACCATCGCCATCTGCAACATGATTGGCAACACAGCAAGTATATACGGGTCATACATGTACCCCAGCAGCGATGGTCCGCAGTATATTCCAGGTGGTACCGCCAACACAGTCATCTGTGTTCTTGTCGCGCTGATTGCTCTCATGCTGCGCTATGTCCACAAGTGGGAGAACAAGAAGCTGGACAGGGCCGAGAACGAAGCGAATGCAGCCGCGGAAGAGAACGGCAAGGGCGACTTGGCTGCAACTTCAGAGTTGAGAGAACCAGGATTCAGGTACATTTACTAGAGTTGAACACCAGGGGTAGTGAGTCGCGTGCTTTTGGGATAGACGCACGTACAATGGTCAAATGATGTATATGTGAACATTTGTTCCTTAGAATGAGATCAAAAGCGGCAGAACTGTCGCCAATCGGTATTGCAAATTTATTATCCATCCAATCAACCCAAGACCTTTTGCAATGCCAAGTCTCCCAGGGTCACATTGCGTCTTTAAGCTTCCCGATAAGATTATCAAGATTATCGGCGAAATGTCCGAACACGGAATTAAAGCGTCTGCAGCCAATAAGCTTAACTCAATTGACCTACCTAATCAGTCTTGGTATCAATCTACAGGTCCACCTGTCCAGACCCTCCATCTTGATTGAACCGTATCGCTCACTTGCACGTTATCGAGCTGCTTTTCTTCGAGGACTTTTGTAAGACATTGTTCTCTTGGGTTGCAGTGGCCAGGACCTTTTTCTCGCACACAGTTCCCAGATACTCAACAAGCAAAGAACTAGCATACCTATTTGGGCCTGAGTTACATTGTTTGTTTCTCCTCGTTATCTGAGCTTATCAGCCGCAAAGAGGCTCTGATAACAAGGCCCCTGTCTCTTCACCTTCCAGATCTGGGATCCATCCGGCAGACAGAAATGCCGTCACCGTCGCCAAGAATAGGCAATGAACGGATTGTAACCCTACTGAACATCTTATTGGCCATATGGGTAGACCTCCGGGCGCGAATGTGCTATGGTTCCTCGGCTACGAGACTAAACAGTAAGGTGACCACGGACGATACAGTGACAGAAGCGACGGAGATCTATCAAGGTACCAAAATTATCTTAACCAGATATATTCTCCGTCGATGATAAAAGGGAGACCCTCCCTCAAACCACCACCGTGATACTTGACTTCATCCATTCCATCTCTCTCAACCACACACCCCTAGTGTTCCTCCACCATGGTCAAGTCGACTCTTCTTCTCAGCGCTCTTGCCGCTTTCAGTTCCTATGCTCAGGCTAAGGAGATGAAGGTCAATGAGGACAAGGCTCAGAGACTCTATGACACTGGAGTGATTCACAACAAGCTCATGGCCAGCAAGCAGGTATGCGTTGTAACCGGATGCGTTTGTAATTTGTCAACTGACATTCTCTAGGCCGTGTGGGAGAAGCAAGAGGCCGCTGGTGCATTCGCCAGCGAGCAGTACCCCAAGCTTGGCTATACCAAGTGTGTCCGGGGTTTCGCTGAAGCCATCAAGGGCGATGCCAAGAACACTTTTGCCTGCCACAACGTCAGTTACCTCTAATCTCTCAGTCTCCTACACTTGCTGACACGTATCTAGGCCGACCTGTACTCTTTCTTGAGCCACGCTGACCTCGGCAGCACCGGAGGTCGAGGCTCCTCTTCTTGGGGATGGACTTCTGATGACGGCCGTGAGTTTGTTGCCATCGGTCAATACGACGGTACTGCTTTCGCCGAGATCACCAAGAAGGGTCAACTAGTCTACCTCGGTCGTCTGCCTCAGTACTCCGTGCCTTCCCAGTGGCGCGAGATTCGTGCGTACAAGAACTACGTCATCATTGGCTCTGAGGCCGTTGGTCATGGTATCCAGATCTTTGACTTCACCAAGCTGTTGAAGATCGACCCCAAGAAGCCTGTCACCTTTGACGCCAAGAAGGACCTGACCAGCCACTTCAGCGCCCTTCTTCCCGTTGGTCGTGCTCACAACGTTGTCGTCAACGAGGAGCTCAAGTACGCCGTCGCTGTTGGCGCTCAGCCGCGAGACGACAAGAACTGTGCTTCTGGTCTGAACTTCTTTGACCTGACTGATCCTTCCAACCCCAAGTCTCTTGGATGTGCCAAGGGTGATGGATATGTCCACGATGCGCAGTGCATTGTCTACCGTGGACCTGACAAGCGCTACCAGGGTCGTGACATCTGCTACGGTTACAACGAGGATACTCTCACCATTTACGATGTCACTGACAAGGCCAATGTCACCAACATCATCTCTCGTATCTCCTACGAGGGTGCTTCCTACACCCATCAGGGCTGGGTTCTCGACACACAGAACCAAGAGTTTCTTGTCTTGGATGACGAGCTCGACGAGCAAAACGGTGCTGGACCAGGATCTGACGGTTTCCCCGTTACCTTCATCTGGGACATCCGCGACCTCGAGAAGCCCAAGCAGACCGGTCTCTTCAAGCATCCCACCAAGTCCATCGACCACAACCAGTACGTCAAGGACAGCTACATCTACCAGTCTCACTACGGCGCCGGTCTTCGTGTTCTCGACGGTCGATCCATTCCCTCTGACCCCACTGGAGCTGGTGTCTACGAGGCTGCTTGGTTTGACATCTACCCTGAGGATGACAACCTCTCCGGTGGTGGCAGTGTTGCGTTTGTTGGAACTTGGTCTTCGTATGCTTTCTTCAAGTCGGGATACATCTTCATCAACACGATTGAGCGTGGTGCGTTTGTTGTCAAGTTGACTGAGAAGGCTTTCCTGAAGCCCAAGTGGTAGAGAGGATCGCTAGCGTAAATTATTCTTGGCAGCCAGACTGTCTTCAATTGAACAATAATGTTTCACTACAATATTGTCTTTCCAGACCTCCAATGATGTGTTTATGATAGTGCTCGTACTAGTTAAGAATATCTCTCATGTCAGCGAGACAGTATGTGCCGAGTAGCTCCGAGCATTACATCAAGGCTACCCTATAATACTGTGTAGACACTGGCTTATTTTTTCCTTGCTTCATTATCCTGTATCTGCACATCGAGCTAAAGAAAAATCATCATTTCTAAACATGGTGACTGTATATACTAACGGAAGAACTGCTATTACTAACGAAGAACCTCAACCTGGTATTCGACCACGCTGAACATGTCGTTGGTTCATCGAATCGAACATCTAAACACGGGCATGTAAGATACCACCGAAACTACTGCTTAGGTATCCAACAGATGTCTAGATAGGGTAGCTGTATCTCAAATTGTTATAGAAACTAATACCATACATTTCTATGAAGTTAGTATCCAAGCATTACTGTGAAAGTCAGAGCAAGACAAGAGTATTGGATTCTATCTCTGAACTGTGTAACATCTGAAAGCAATAGATGAAAGAAGTGTAGGTGCAGTCATGGATGGCTCGCCACGTTTCACTATGCACAGCCTCACAAGAAGTATATGGAGGCGGCAATAAGATATCTAGAACTTGGCACGGTAGATTGACCAAACGTGAGGCTTATAATTACTTGCTACTGCGGTTGGGGGAGTTCGACAGGAATTTCAAGGTAACAAGACAACAAGCTCGATATATTTTCATCAAGTTGCCCGCATAATGATATCGACACCTCCAACAAACAATACGATACGCCCCAACCCCCGCTATCTATTTCGTATTTGTTTTTCTTGGCGCAACAGGATATGGGGGCTAAAAGGATCCTAATATGGCATTATAGACCGCTGGGACGGAAGAAGGCGACTTGTAATTAACATTCATCTCTGAGGCGATATTCAGTTCGCTGACACCAAGTTTGAAGTCAGGGACTGGTCCAATGGTACCGCCATTCACAATGTAGAGGGAGTATTCTTGTTTTTCTCTTGGTCAGTATCTTGATTACCCTTTATTTGGACGTCATTTGTGTTACCAGTGTGAGGCATAATAATTTGAGTCCTTCGTGTCCCTAGTGTGGTCACGTGATCTTCTTATCACCATGTTATCTTGTTCACCTCTCTGCACAGTTTTTCGATCACCATTGTACCAGTAAATTGATGTATTCCTTGCATATTCTGGATCTTCAAGTTTGTTTTACTTCAGGATCATTAATAATGAAGATGAATAGGTCCTGCCTCTTGACTTTAGCTTCCCAGTGGACTCTCGCTCAAGTTTGTTACTTCTTCGGCGATAAAACGAAGAACATCCAGACGAGCCTTGATTACAAGCCATGTAGCTTCGATATCACGACTTACTCGACCTGCTGTGATTCTAAAACCGGGGACCGATGCCCAGAAAAAGGCTTATGTTTGCAGCCCGTCACTAACAGGACTGGAGTAATGTACCGCGGTGGTTATACCAACAAGAATTGGAATAATTAACCTGATGTCTGTCTGAGAGGCAGGAAACCTTTCGCAAAGAATGTTACATGTTTCTAATCGTGTCGTCAGTTAATACAGGGGGTGCTGAGCCACTCAGACGGTGCTTGTCCAAGGACTATTGTTGTTGGAGTGACTCAAGGGGATCTAACTGCCGTGATATCGAAGGGCGGCAATTCTTTGTCACGGACCTTCCGCTTGCTAGGCGTCACGGGAACCCTATTGCAGCGATAGCTGATGGTATTACTGGGGTGGTAGTTGTCACTGCTGATCTACTAGGTATCTATTGGTAGTGGTATCGTCGTAGGAAAGTATCTATGAATGGGAAGGCTAACATTCATGACAAGGAATGCGACAAGAGGGACAAAAGTACCGCAATGTTGAACTTTAAACTCGCAGAAGCTGAGGCTGGTCTTGAAAGTGTATTGGCGGAGTCAGATGCAAGGGCTATCCAGCCAAAGACAGTCCATGAGCTACCGGCATAGGCTTTGCCATCGCCATATTCTACTACAGATCTGAAGACACCGAAACCCCAAGGTTCAAGGCTGCCCTGCTTTATGCGTGGGTTAATGGGTGTCTGAAAGCAAAGTGTAACAACGATGGAGCTACAAGGCCTGTGTTATTATCCTGATATTTCTATCTATAATGGCCCTCCTCATTATTACAAATCTAGCTTTAGATATTGCTGACATTATGCTTTTCGTTCTTAAGTCATCCTTTATAGTGAGACAAGACGAGGATACTAAATTCTATACTACATTATTATACAATATATTTCTCATTCTATCGAACCAGTACTATAAACCTTATTGTGCTTACAGTGCAATCTCCAAAGATGGACATTTGTAGATAAGACACTTATAAGTACACTTTAAGCGTACCTGAATCCTGTGTTTAATAATACTGAACCTGAATATATTTCGCGCTTAAACACTATATCGTTAAGACTGTTAGATCCACCACGTCTATCTGTGGATGTAGTTCAATGAAAAACTTATATTTCCATCAATGACAAGACAATTAGTCTTTGTCTAGACCTCAGCTGCATATTAGCAAGACTAACTCACTCTAAACGCTAATTCAAGGACCACTGCCGGGGATATTCTTAAGACATCCCATAGACTTGGCTCGCCCTACTGATCTTCAGTCATCATTTCATCTTGATAGTTACCGCACTTCTGTTAGCAGGCCGTTTACTCCTGAAAATAGGAATTCCTTTCACCACTCACATTGTATAAACTCAAGGCATTTTACTTCGCCAAGGTGTACCCTAAGCAGGCTGATTATGAAAACAACCTAAACTTTTTTCGTCATGAAAGTCAGTAACTGGAAACAGCGCATAGCCGCCAATGAATTCAGCGCGTGTTGCCAGTGCCTGGTAGTCTTGAGGCTTTCATGATGCATACTGTTGAGTACACGGATTATAGGAAAAAGGCTACTAGCGAAAAGCTAACCACAGTCCGCTTATGGTAGCCTGACCACGTCCGCGCACGTGGGTCTGGAACACACATTGTCCGTCTTAGACCGCCTTTCGTTTCTTGCGTGGCAGCTGTGACTCATTGAGGGTAGGCCTTAAAGAGCAGCTTTGTTCTTCGAAGAGAAAGGTACTGTTTAGTAGCTTACTTCTTCTTCCATCAGAACAGCCTAGGAAGTACCAAAATATAAAATAGGTGGTTAATTTACCCAGGTTCTCCGATATGCCCTTATTCCTGTTGCTGATAGCATGCCTGAACTCAGAGACCGACATGGTGAGGGTCCGGCTTATTGTCGATGGTCTCCTCTTTAGCATATTAATCGATCAATGTTTGTGAAAGAGAACAATAGAATGCAATGCAACGAAATCGATGCCAACTTAATTCCATAAATAGATTCTATTACCCCCCATTGGTCTCCTCCGCTGAAGACTATTACAGCCTATGCTAATATGTTCAGAGGCTGAGACAGGAATCAGCAAATTAAGGCTCTCGATTAATATTATTACTTCTAAAACAAATTGAGATCTAGGGCTCTCCCCATTTACACTAGTGTTATGGCATATTACCCCTAGAATTCATAGAAGCAACAGGTAGATACAAATAAGCCTGCGGTGATATGTATCATACCCCTCTTGGAACGCATGCATCCTGATGATGTGGACAGGTTCAGGGATATTTATAGCAATCTGAATCATGTGTCTAGATAAGGAAATGAAAGAGCAACAAAAAGAGTACTCTGTGTGTCAGAGGATATTGAACATGTATGTCTCTTCGGAATGTGTTCTTGCTGGCCTTTGTGCAATCATTGGTGATAGTACCTTCGACAATCTGGCTATCCTTGCTGACCTTAATTACGTTTTCAATAACTCAACCTCTGTCTGAACTGTACCATCGAAGAATACACCATGATCTTTATCTGTATAAAGAGGCATATCAACCAGCATGTATCACATTTTAACCAATGTTGCTGTTACAAACTGATGGTGCTATTCTGAGGAGTGGGACTATATGGCGAATAATGATCCCATACCATCATGCAGCTAGAGCCGTCAAACGCATATCACTAATGTACCTCGAGGCAGGTAATGAGACAGTAGCGTTTATGATATTTGACGTGATAAAATGTAAGCGAAATGGCTTGGACTAGGTATGTATTTATTATGTGTCGCAAATTCTACACTCTAATGCTAACTCTTACACTTTCCTTTGTAGTTACTAGTCATAGAAGGTACATCTAAGAGAGCTACTCGATGTTTATGCAATATTGATTACCTTGGAGACATAGATATTCCGCACTACACTTCTTCCTTCTTCAGCACAACTTAACAAATTACTAATGATATTAAGCCTCAATATCAGTCAACTTGTAGCCTACCTGCCCCAATGTGCACTATGGAATATGGTGTCATATACGAGAAAAGGATTTAAAGATGAAATAATGTCATTGTCATATAGCTAAACCTGTAATTTTAAATCAGTTTGGGCTATAAGATACGGGTTTCATTATGCAGTAGGGTAGCACGTATGTGGGAAAAGAGTGTGGCTATTTGCAGCCTGTCACGCAATTAAACTTCCTAGAACGCTCTAAGTGAATCACTACTCAGGTCAGTTACTGCGCGAGCTAGTGTAATGAGGCAAGTCTTTAATTATTCCCTGTAACTATCCTCCGCAAGTTGTAGAATGATCAAGTGTTGGCCCCAACACCATTTGAACACCAAGTTAGATGGATATCTCATTCATCAGGTTCCTCGAAGAGAACTTTCAACAAGATATTAATTAATACAAACTAAGCGCAGATCTCAATCAAGCAGGCCTCTCCCATAATTCGTTCAGCTGATCACTGGTTGGTGACTAGATGCGGTTCTGATCTCTGGAGAAAGCGTTCGTCATTCGACGAACTGAATGTTATACTGTTTTCTGATTAGTAGGACTTCAATAGTATTAAAGGCACCCTCAGAGGCCTGTAGTATCCCACGTTTAAAGAAGACGAGATTTAAAGTATGAAACCCACTACACGCTCTCGAGTACACGTTGAGTCTAAACCTAAGCTAAGGGCGTCACGGCATAACCCTGAAAGTAACATGTTTCAGACTGTCAATGCAGTGGTAAGATTGCCATATCCTGTATATTGACCAGCGGTTAGGACGTAACGTTTCATCAGCTTGCGACTTACTTTAATGTTACTATAATATCATTACCTTCATGTATAAACCTGTTCATTACCTGTATGTACCGATAGTAGAGTAGATAAATAGAAAAGATGATGTAGTTACTTCGGCCTATTTATACAGAATTAATATTGCGCAAGAATAGACTTGCCATGTTCATAAAAGGCAGGGACGTTCTACCGCATTACCTCACGAAATTGGGTAGCGCGCCACTTTAAGCTAACATCTTGTAGATGTAACTCTTCTCTTCACAGTAGCCAGTCGTATATCGATAGGAAAGATCTACACTATACAGCTGCCTTTTAGGCAGCGCATCCGGCAGCTATCAGATAAAACGGGAGCCCATAGAGATTTATATCGGCCCCTTTCGGATGCCGTAGTCCACAATTGAGATCCGCAGCCGCCAAGACGTTACGACGCGGGATGATGAGACTTTTTACTAAACATGGCACCGTTACCTGGTCTTCTGGTAAGCCTTCTCGTGATATTGATGATAAGTGTAACGTTTCGTGTCTTGACCTTGTTTTCCTCAATCCAGACTGGTTCCATCAGGTTGATCTTAACCGTTGCGGTGTCCTGGTCAATAACAAACACAAAACATCTAATCTGGCATCATATCTCTCTTGTTCGTTGGTATATATTGCTTGATTAGAATATCGGCATTTGAGGACGATATAGAATGCCACTGAGTGACGTAGCGTATACTCCTTCCAAGTTACATTAGCGCCAGACCTCGTTTTCCTATTAAATCTGAGAAAAATTCGCAACGTCCCCTCAGGAAGCGTACTGTGTAATTTGCCATGCAAGGCTGCGGAGGGTTAGTATGGAATATCTACCACGAGGCATGATATCTACGTCTTGTGTAGAGAACTGTAACGCAAGGAGATGACAGCGAGGCCTAAATCCAGCAACGCATCAGGTCCTAAATCTCCCCTTCTCAATCTGCTCTGAATAGTATTGGTATCTTCAATATAAACATTGATTAATAAGGACAAAAGCCGACTTCGGACAAAATCTGTTTACAGATGCAGATATGATACATGTGTGAGTTGTGCTATAAACCCTATGTAAAGCAAGGCAACTATCAGAAAGGGCTTTTCGCTTCGCAAAGAGGCACACTATATATAGTCGATAGATAATCGTCCTGAGGAACTACTAATCCGTTGAGATAGGACTCATTGAATTAATCCGACGAATGGGTTCTAGGTAGTAGCAGGGCGAATAATGATCAAGACTGTTTATACGCTTTACAGTGTAGCCGCATAGCATTTCCTCCAAGTTCGAATCAAGTCAATACGTTTTAGGTTTCTTTTATCCATCCCTCACCTAGCATTATGAGCCTCTCTTGGTTATCTTCTTGTACCACATTAGGCAAGGCCATTGCAGTGTAATAGAAATGCTGCATAGTCAAGCGTTTGCTGAGGCCTAAAGCCGGATACCACATGGCGTGCGTGAGGGAGCTGATTATAGAAATACCATCGATTGCAGTGGGGATGCCATCTGACATCAGAAGGCAGGCTCATAATACCGGCTTAGGTCACTTTATAACTTCCCGACCTCAAGGGAAAGACCTGAATGAACTCAGACAGTAGGAAAAGCTTGTTTTCATTGAACATTCCATAGCACAGTCGATGGCAATATGGCACCATCTGGCATGCCCGTCAGTGAACGAGTGTATCGCAGCGAGCCTAATTGCAGTCTATGTCTAGGACAAAAGAGCCTCAACATTACTAGGTGAAGTGGGTATCTTATGATGATAGTGTTGTGTCTCGTCGTGTCTGTCGAAATGGTGTATAGCGCCTAGGTATAGGAATTACTAACTAAATAGTTTTGAATAATTATGCTGCTGAGGACTGGCGATATATTGCCTTCGATTTAAAACTCACATTTATCGAATATATAATAAAGATCGATATAGAGGTTATAAATGCACTATAATCCTTTCTTAAGGTCTATAGGCTTACCTAGGGACTTACCCTAAAAGAGGTAAGAAACTAATCCTTTTCTTATAATAGTTTTAAGATTAATTAAATATAAAGAAAAAGTAAGCCTTACTTTAAATATTAAAAAATAATTAAATAAAAATAA